>LKNJ01003898.1:0-27402 GCA_002120245.1 Maccullochella peelii
ATTTGTTCACTTCTCCACAAGGGAAATCAAAATTTCCACCACGTATCTTTGGTTCCACTAGAATTGAAAATAAATATAATAAATACCCATATGGCTGAAGAGATTAATTCATTTCTATGTGGGCATCAGTGATGTGGCTCTGCATTGGTTCATCTTATCTGTCAA
Organism: Maccullochella peelii; assembly: GCA_002120245.1. Classification (NCBI taxonomy): domain Eukaryota; kingdom Metazoa; phylum Chordata; class Actinopteri; order Centrarchiformes; family Percichthyidae; genus Maccullochella; species Maccullochella peelii. Next base: position 166 of record LKNJ01003898.1, read on the forward strand.
ATATCGTCCTTCTCTGTTATACTTGGAGATGCCTCCACCTCTCTTTTGTGGGTCCCCCAGGGGTCTATACTGGGTCCCATTTTATTTACCATCTACATGCTACCCATGGGGCAAATCATGTGCAGACATAATATTGATTTTCATTGCTACACGGTCAAAATGCATGTCCCTTTAAAGCCTGGTACCACTGATGGGGTCCCCTGTATTATGTCCTGCCTCGCTGTAATTAAGAGCTGGATCCAATTGGTCCAAATATTTCCTGCAGTTGAATGACCCCAGATCAGAAATAGTTCTAATTACCCCTTCTGGCTCCTTCTGGTCTAGTCTGGGTGCCTTATCTAATAATGTTAAAAAAGAGGCAGTAACATAGGTGTACTTTGTGACACTAAGGTGACTAAAGTGGCCCAACTTTGTCCAACTGAGACATTTAACCAAGATCAGGTCATTCCTTTTCTTGTCAGTTTTACAATTGATTTTAAGATTTGACTGCTTGTTTTTAAATCCTTGAATGGCCAGGCACCTGCTTATATCTGTGATCTGCTAACTCCCTATGAGCCTGATCGCTACTTCAGATCCTCCTGCAGGGCCATACTAATGGTTCCTAAATCTCGACTTGTCCCTAAACGTGACAGGGCCCCTCAGCTGTGGAACTCCCTACCTGAAGATCCTAGGCAAACAAATTCTGTGACCTCTTTTAAATCTCTTCTTAAGACTCACTTTTATCTTATGGCTTTTTCTAAGCTGATGGACTATTTAAATTATTTTATAGCTTATGTTTTGGATCTCATTGACTTTCATTGTTTTTATTGTAAAGCACGCCGTCACTTTGTTTTTGAAAGGTGCTACATAAATAAAGTTAAATATCATTACCATCATCATCTTCCAGAACTACTGCAGTACCTGTCTCTGATGCTAACCCACATCATAAGTAACCATGGCAATGGAGCCTGGCAACCTGCTTGAGCTAATTGCAGCAGAAAGTCTTCATCAGAGTTGCAACACATACATGACTTAAAACAAGACTTTAGTGGTGTCTACACACCGCTGCATGTGTCATAGAGGTGCATTACAGCTGGTTCATTTTGGAGAATAAAACAGGTAAATTAATTAGTCTAACTCAAAGTTTGTCCTGTTGATTTTAGAACACCAGCACGCAACCTGATCCTTTCACCTTGCACAATATTTTGACTTCACGTCTCTCCCTCCTCACAGATTGAAACCCTCTGCTTAACCGATTAACCAGACATGGCGTAGGCTACACCTTAGTAAATCCTGAATGTCTACAAGAAGAGCACCACAGCAGAGACCCGGGTTAAACTGGGCCTCAGTGGTTCCGGAGTGGAAGGTACAGCTGACTCACCCGAAGCAGCTCTTGAAGTTGGTCTCGTAGCGTTTGCTGTCAGTGAAGCGGGAGCTGGACGACTTGGCTCTGCAGATGCAGCAGCCGTCTATGCTCCGGTACATCTTTGGCTTGTGGAAGTCAAACATCTACAGAAACACAGGCAGAGAAACTTAGAAACTATTCAACGATGAGGATGCTGCAGCTCCTCAAACTAGAGCTACAAGATTATTTTTCTTGTTGTTCTCCTGGGAACAGAAAACCTCCTGTAAAAGTTACATTTTAACTCAAATGCCTGCAAGTTTCACCAACCTAACTACAATGGAAAATGGGACTATTTCACCATTTAAAAATAGATTAGAAATAGGGCTGCAACTGACAATTATTTCATTATTGATTAATCTTCTGATTATATTATCAATTAAACCATTAATTGTGTGGCCTATAAAATAGTGATAAATGTCCATCACAATTTTTTATGTCTTCAAATGTCTTGTTTTGTTTGACCAACAGTCGAAAAATGAGAGGCTTTTTACACTATTAGAACTACTTTATGATGCAGCCTTACAGAGCTGGGTCTGTGTGCGTAATATGCATTTAAGTCATATGCCATTGAAGCCGACCTCCCCTACCGCTCCTGTGGACGTGGGGGAGAAAAGGAGAGGTGTGTGTGTGTGCTAGGTTATCAGGCTGAGCATCACCGAGGAAGGAACAGCACGGCCTGGCTGCCTCTTACGCAACCGTGGTGCTGATGCAACTGGAGGCTCGACATGTGGCCACAGGGATGTTGACCTCAGGTGATCGACAACCACCCATAAAAAACACTCTAATCGTTTAATAGTGTACTACATTCACTTGAGCTCTTTTACTATGGTTAAACCGTTAGAAGACGAATCGGAAATCCACACATTTTGCTTTACACAAACTACAGAAATGTTCAAATTGAACAAAATGAAGACATATTTGAGGTGTCTTCAGTATGCATAACTGACATATGGCATCGTTTTGGGCCGTGGCAACATTTAAGAGGCCATGTGCAACGCTGCAAGGCGATGCTGGCAGTGATTGTGTAATCCTGTCCTGACTACAGCCTGACACATGGCAGGAGGATGGAGGCAGGAGGATGGAGGCAGGAGGGGTGCGCATGCCTGCTGATGCGATGCTCTGCCTCACTGCCTGCATGCTGCAGATTGAAGGCTGCAAAACAACCTGAAAGTTCACAAAAAGCGGTTACACAGCAGATGATTGGCGAAGTGTATAGACTGATCATCGTAGCCGCTGCTAAGTGAGTCGGTAAACGCGGACAGCGCTGCGCTGTCAGTCCGCTGTATTCAAACAGGTTTACACTAGAAAACTGTCAACCTTTTCTACTGCACTCTAGTTGAAACATGGCGAGATTACAGCGCGACAGGTCTGACTTTTTACACTCGTTGGGTTACAACATCAATTCGAGATTTACTGATACAACCCCAGTGTTTGAGCTGTTTCTGAGGGGGGCTGGACACTGACGCAGGAAACACACCCACCACCCGGCGACAACAAAAACGTACACATACACACCAGCTTTTCGCTACTCGCTTGAATTTAACGTTCAAATGCGTTTAGCAACTTTAAGCTGGTTTGAGTATGTATCCGGACTTGGTAACGTTAGTTTGTGTCCGCTAGATGAAAAAACTGAAGAAAGTTAGCTTACAGCGAACTAGAGTGGAGGAAATATTTTCTGAACTAACCGAGCAAGTAGCTAACGTTACCCCTCTACAAACCTCATGAGCCATGAGTCTGATGACAGACAGACATCATGGATGTAGCGTTTAGTAATAATAAACACACAGCTGTATTGTACTTCAGGTCAGTTGGAGTTGGGTCACAGCTGGTTAGGGTAACGCTATTTCGAGCTGAGAAATCAGAAACACCATCCTCCGGTAACTTTACTGCACGCAGACGGTAACAGCACCGAGCTGACTGAAACACTTTTGTTCTGTACACAAAGTCAGAAAACACACTCACCCTTTTTCACGGTGAAAAGCCGAGCGACCCTTTCGTGTGTCATATGCGATAAACAAACTTATTTTTGAAAGTGGCTCTCATTTAACGTTTTACAATGCCGTAGCAGACCATCACTTATAACGTTGCCCGCCGAAGCGTCAAGACACGGCGATAACAAAAATCACTTCCGCTTGGTAGTTTCAAATTAAAACCAACGTCATAAACACGCATTTCAATGGCGTTTTGGAGTAACGACGATACACGTATTTTGAAGGCTAGATTATTCGCTGAATGGCTAGCTTGATGCAGCCAGTGGGCCCGTAGTAGAAACGTTCACGCAGGCGCGCTACGCGACTACCGCGCCACCATTTTCTGATTTCTCAGCGTGAGAAAATCAGCGTGATTTGCATACAGCTGTGACGTCTGCCTGCGTATACACATTTTACGCGGGAAAAGGAGGTTTATCCAGTTGCAGGATGGAGGTTGAGAGGAGAGGTTGCATGGCAGGCAAGTTGCCAGGAGGTGGCTCTGTTTACACTTTTTATTTTATTCTTTTTTATTATTTTAGTTTTGCTTCATTTTATTTTCATAATTTTATCTATTTTTTTTCATGGAAATTCTTACTTGACCATGGGATCAGTATGTGTGACAAAATAATCTCAACTCAAGGTCCATGTAGTAGCTTTTCCAGGGCTTTCAACTACATTTTATGGTCTTCCTTAGCATATCGTTTTATTTATGTTTTGTATTTAAATATTTTTTCTATGTTTTCAGTTCTTTTGGAGGATTAGATATGAATATATAATTACAAATACAAGACAAGCTGGTTGTTAAAGTAGAGTATAAACACAGCTTTTCACACTATGCTACATATTAAACTTCAAATATGGAAAAAAAACAAGACTCATGTTAAACATTTTTTCTTCATGAATTTCCTGTCTAATCACAGTGTTAGATGCAATTTCCACTGGAGCAGTGATGCCCTTTTTTCACCTGCTATGGGCTCCCCCCTCTCCTCTCCCTCTCCAGTGTCTTGTAGTCAGAAAAGTAACCATTAGAAGCTTTAGCATGGCATTCTGAAATGCACTGCATGCAGTTTGTATGCCACCTTCTGTTTTCTTTTGGAATAACAACTAGATAAGACAGAAATGGTTTTGTTATCTCCAAAAATAACTGCAAATAAACAATAAATAAGTGAATAATAAAGTGAAGTATGGATGCTGAAATGAAACTCTAATATATCTTATGTGGAATTGCATGTAGGACAATTTTTGGGACCAATATAATTTCATTTCTTCATAAGAGTTTTGGCCTACTCATTTCATACATTTTCCTCATAGGGAGTGAGGAAGGATAGCATCTTGTATAGTAGCAACTTATTTTAAATTTTTGAAAAATGTATGTAGGAATTGTACCTCTCTTACTAGAAGCTGAAGGTCTCTCCAGTATGTGATGATGTTTTCACAGCTTTTCATGGAAAAGATATCATACCAGCAATAAAATTAAAGGTGGAGTGAGGTCCAAATATGTCAGATCATATTGTTGAAATTATTAAATGTAGTTAGTAAAAAAGCAATATAATTTACACCCAAATTATTTGGAATATTGATCCTAGTTTAATCTTTCAAAACGAGACAGTCCTTTGTGTTTATATATTGTATCATTTGCATTGCTATATTGTTAATGTGCAGACAACTAAAAAACACTTTGTCCCCTAATATGGGGCAAAGCCTTATGCTATACAAGCCTTGGTTTACCAACTGTTCTCTTCTACAATGCTTTGCTATTTAATGATGAAACATTTTTTTTACAGTATGCTGTAATAAACACCATACCATCTGGCAAATGTATGCTGTTTAAGTTTGATCCATCTGATGTAATTGCCTTTGCAAGACTAAGGTTGTAAGTACTGATGCTAGAATAGAAAATATGCCTTTAGAAATGCATGTGGACTAATGTAAATATTTTTCTGCATCAGTTAAATGTACACATTATTCAAATTCTTAAAGACTGTTTCTTTATCACATGTGAAGCATATTTCCCATGTTTATCAAATATGGAACACCATTTCACAAATTTAATTCAAATAATGTGGTAAGTTTACACAAAAAAGGCACATTTATTATTTAATAGGCACATATTATTATTTTCAAATATTTCACATGTGAAATGTAAGACATCCCACTGGCCACTGTCAGTATCTACAGTGGCTGTGAGAAGAACCCTGCTGAGAGTGAATGAGAGTAAAGTAGCACATCAAACACAACATCCCAGCCAGCCTGGACCCTCACCAGTTTGCATTCAGAACCAACAGATCCACAGACGATACCATCTCCACTACCCTCCACTCATCCCTCACACATCTTGAAAATAACAACCCCTACATCAGAATGCTGTTTGTTGATTTCAGCTCAGCATTCAACACCATCTCCCCCAGGAAACTGATTTGCAAACTTAGCACTCTGGGCTTGAGTACTACACTCTGCAACTGGATATTGGGCTTCCTCACAAACAGATGGTCACACCTCCTCCACAGTGCTCAACAACACTGGAGCCCCCCAGGGCTGTGTGCTCAGCCCCATTCTGTTCATGCTGTACACCCATGACTGCAATCCCCAACATGGAGAGAACTCTGTTGTGAAGTTTGCAGACGACACTACCATCACCGGCTGGATTACAAACAACGATAAGAATTAATTTGTTGGTTTTAGGAAAAAAGGGTCAAAGACACACACTCCTGTCTACATCAGTGGATCTGAGGTGGAGCAAATGAATAGTTTTTGGTTCCTGTGAATCAGCATTACAGAGAATCTGTCATGGACCTAAGGAAATTTAAGAAGGCAAAATTCCTGTGACAAGTTCTTGTTAACATTTACAGAGGAGCAATAGAAAGCATCCTGACTGGAAACATTACCAACTGGCATGGGATGTGCAGCCCTGTGTTGTAGAATGACAAATAAATGTACCTTGAAAACATAAATTTTACATATAATATCATATAATGCACATGTGGTAGACAGCTGTGTAGGAAAATTAAATCATACAAAAGAAAGAAACTCTTGGACTCTTTCAGTTTATTTCTAAAGCAATTTTTCGATCATGGATCTTCAGCATTGCACAATATTTCAAATGTGAAATGTAAGACAACACATGCGAGAACAGTTTCACATACTGTATATAAGACAAGGAAAGGCACATTTACTTATATTGAACCTTTCAATGAAATTTTACCTGTCCAACACATCCTGACAGTTTATGTATACCTTTCCTTTGGCTCTTTTGTTGTTTTTATACCAATATTCATATGATCTTGGCTACAACATTTCTTTTATAATACAATTTTAAATTATAACCTAACTGTTCAATAACAAAAGCAAAATGAATCACTATCAACTTAAAAAATGTAAGTTTCCCTGCTGCCTTAAAGGTGGGAGTTAACTAAACTAATCGTGATTATTTTGTTCAAAGTCTTCTCATTAGTCATTGTAATGTACAAACAACAAGTTCCCTGAACTTGAGTGGAGAAGTTCAATAAACTGAAGTTATTACATTCAATCAGCAACTGTTTAGTCACACCTTCTAGTCAGCTTTTTTTCTGTTACATTGTCTCAGTTCTTCATCTAACAATATGGCCTTACTGCTCCATTAAGAGACACCTTTGCACCAGAGTTGGGAAAAAAGCCCAAAACAAGGTTGTTCCCATAGATCTTCTCAGACCAGAAGTGTGGGGGTTGAGACTGATGTGGCTACTAACATTCATCATGGTTAAAATTGTTTTTATTTTTATCACAATAAACAACCATGACTTAATTTAACACATATTAAAGACATACAGCGAGCGTATTTTCTTCAAACTACAAAAAGAAGCATCTCTGGAGTTTTGCATGCTGGGAAGTCTGCTAATATGCTAATCATGTTTCTTTCAAAACTTAATTTGATTTAGCATTACATTCATAATGGACAGTTAAAAAAAGATCAAAATTGATGCAGCAGAGCCAGAGAACCACCATTTTTTTTATTCCATGCATTCTTCTTTCTTGTCAAAACCTGGCGCCTACATTACCCATAATGCTACTGGGTTAGAGATTGGTGTGTGTTTTGCTAGTAGCAGCTAATGTAGCCTGGAGCCTGTAGCCTGCAGTAGAGGTCTGGTAAGCTCATTTCTTTCTAACTCCACACCAACAGATTGTTTTCACTTTCAGCCCCAACTGACGCTGACTCAAGTGACATCACTTGAGGACATTTATCAGACTTCACACATCTCCCTCTGGAGACACTAAAGGCTTTATACTACTTTTTTCACATATGTAGTAGAACTCCCCAACACTTGGAAGTCAAAACAACTCATGTTTGTTAAATTTATAAAACATATTTACATTAAGTTAAAGATAAAAGTTAAGTTGATTCCACTAATGATGTTTTACAGCGTAGTATTATTAATAATGCTTCCCTGGAAGAAAATCTCTTGATTTTTCTCCCAGCATTTAACATTTCTAATAGATGGACACACTGTACATGCATGAAGTGTAGTTTATGGACATACACACAAACACCTGATGCCTTTAACACATGGGGTGTTTTTATTGAAATAGGCATAATAAATATCACAATAGAGTAGTCAGTCCAACACAGACATGAAACCCTGTCTGGTGGCGTTCTTGCCATGAGCAGGATGCACAGACACCGCTGTCATGGCTGTCAGTTGCATTTCTTGTTTGAGCAGATGCACTCAGGGTTAATACCACTTGTCACATGAACTGACATGTTCATGTAACAAATTAACTCATTAAGCAAAGTGTGCAGTATTCTAAGGAGGAATCTCAATCGTCCACAAAGCATGTCCTCCTCCAGAAGTCTGCCATCAGCAAAGAGTCTGTACACAATCAAATCCAGAACGAGACAGAGGAATCTGTTATTGTGCTTTGGAGCTGTGGACAATCCCGTAGATGAGGCATCAGGGGCACAGCAGCAGTAGCACAGAGGGTTAAAAGCATGATAAAAACACATGAAGTGGAAAAAGTGGTTATTGCTTTAAAGACATGAATGTTTCCAGTTATTCCACAGGCTTCATCACCCTTAAAATACCAGTGCTACTGTCAGCCTGCCATGGATTAATATTAAATTAATAAATACATGAAATCAAGACATTCAAAGCAAAATGACAGGCTGTGTCCTCCAAAAATATGCAGTTTGTCTGTTTGGAGGAGGTGGGGGTTGAATAAAAGTCTTTAATATCAGAAATGAAAAGTAAGACCTTTTATATCTGACAGAGGTCGTGTTGTATTCATGTGATATGGACTCTTACTTATATAGCGCTTTTCAACCGTTGAAACGGTTCCCAAAGCGCTGTAACAGTAGTCTAATTCACCCAATCACACACACATTCACACACCAATGGGGACACAGCTGCCATGCTGGCCTCCACCGGGGGCAACTTAGGGTTCAGTGTCTTGCCCAAGGACACTTCGACATGTGGACAGGAGGAGCCGGGATCGAACCACCAACCCTGGGGTTGATGGACAACCGCACTACCCTCTGTGCCACAGCCGCCCCAAGAGATGAAAGTTTGAACAGCTGGGTTGTAACATTGCGCACTGATCTCAGATGAATCCATTGTATTCTAAAACTTTCTAAATTTTTATTATCAACAAATCCCATGAAAAGACCCAAACCAATAATGCCCATTTAGCCAAAAAAAAAAAAGTGCTGAAAATAGTCCCCAACAAATGTACTATTTCCTCCATGTCTGAGTGATGTTTGTTAAAAACTACAGAGACCATTTGCTTTTAGGAAATTACTGAGCCTTTTTTAACAATGAAACTATATATTTGTAAGGTGTTTTTAAAGATTCATGTCTTTTACAACAGACAAGGTAGGGACGTCAGAAGGTATTGAGGACTAAGCCTTCATTGGTTTTGGTCTTTTCATTACACCAGCCTTATCCTTTAAGTATTAAAGCAATTATTTTTTTTACAACATACACATTACGGACCTCCGTGAGTTTGAGCTGCCAAGCTGTGAAAACCACTGATACCTGCTGTTAAGTGTTAGTTTGTTTGTCCTCCTAAAAGCACATGAACATTGTCATTGCACAGCTTTAACTAACTAATGTTACTATAGTTCAACATGTTGGGAAATATGTGTTTTTGCTTTCTTTCCAAGAGTCATGTCTCATGTCTGAGTACAGGGCTGGAGGACATGGTTAGCCTAGCTTAGCATAAAGACTGAAAGCAGCTAGCCTCGCTCTGTCCAAAGTGAAAAGATATGCATAGAAACAACTTTAAAGCTGCAATATTTATAAGATATATCTTGCTTTGAAAACAAAAATAGGTGGAGTAAAATACTTTAACTATTTATTGGCAAACAACAGCCAAGCTCAGTGACTCGAGCGACTTCTTAGAGTCACCAACTGTGGGAATCCACACTATCACTTAAGACGCTGCACAGAATTTCTGGGCGGATGAATACACAGTTTTCAGAAGTGTATTTCGTTTTTTTACTTTGGACAGAGCCAGGCTAGTGGATTAGCTCTGTATTTAACACACAGACGTGAGATTGATATCAATCTTCTCATCTCACTTTCTGGAAGAAAGCCAATGAGTGGATTTCCCTTAATGTTGAACTATTCCTTTCAAAACCATGATGAAAACCAATCTACAAGTGTTAAGTATATTGTTGCGTACAACCATAAACTGATGTCACATTGTGAAGCAAGATTTGAGCCCAACCTCCAAACTACGACCGCTGATTTAAAGGGACATTTCATGTTATTAATATAGTGGGATGTAAGGAATCAAGATTTATGGCCTCCTAGTTTTAATATGTCTGTATTTCCAGGTTAGGAACTCGTAGTTACACCTCTACCTATTGACATGAATGTTGCATTAAAATGCTAAAATTAGATCTATGGAAGGATTCACTCAATATGTTCCATAAGTAGACCAAACTGCAAGTGGCTGATTCACTCCAAACTCTTGACTGTTTCTATTCCAGTGATTACTACATTCATTTAAAGAAAGTAACATTTTGCTTGCTTGTGTAAACCTTCTTTCTTGACCTTGGGAATAGTAGTTTGACAAAATAACCTTAACTCACGGTCCACTTACTGGCCTTTGCCAGAGCTTTCAATCACAACATTCCCTACTTTAGTAATATGATGACAGTTGAGTCAACTCCATGACAAGCGCCGCAAAAAGATAGTAAGTGTTCCTTGAGTTCAGTTTTTGTTTCTTTTTTCACATTTTAGCTGTTATTAAGGTGCTGATATTGGCAAACTGTTACATGTTATAAATGAATGTGTGTAGCATTCACAAATCACTCACACACACACACACAGTGTTATAATACACTACAGGAACCAGTAGATAATGTTGAAAACTTTAAGTTGGAAGATATAAAAATAAATGGAGGGCAAGCAAACACACACACACACACACACACACACCAGAGTACATACATCTGTACTCAACCACACACACTTGGACACAGCATTTAAAACAGCCAGGTCAATGCCTGCAGTTTGGTAGGAATGTCCATGCAGCCACAGGTTAAGCCCCTGACTCTGAACCACATCACTCAGATCAGTTTTTGTGTTCATCCACAGGCTAACAACAAAGAAAATGCCCAACCCAAGTCCAGAAAATTAAAAGAAAAGAGAGGCATGGAGAGCTGATGACTCCACAACAGGGAGTCAGTAGGTTACAGGACAGAACTCCATCACTATCTTTGTCATAATCCTCGTTTCAGTGTGTCAGTGATTGCTCAGTCTCTTCCTGAGGTCGTCTCTTCTTTCCACATCCCATAGGCATGCTTGCTAATGCTAACGCTAACTAGGGTGTGGGGATGGTGGCACCATAATGGCCAGTTGCAGGCGAGCAAAGAGAATTTATCACACAGTTTATCTAGTTGTACCTACCGAAGGAGGGCTAGGCTACACAGCTAGAACACAGGAAACGCCTGCTGCTGCTACAAACATGTTAAAGAACCACACCCATTCTTTCACTGTGTTTAACTTCTTGTCTCCAGTTTTCCAAAGTGTTCTTAACATTTTTTAGATGGATTTTCTTCCTTCCAAGCAGCCAGTTTCAGTTAATTTCAGTACACTATGAATATCAACTTTTTTTGTCAAATGACAAAAAAATTAGCATTACATGTTAATGTTGTTGAGAGCAGGGAGTCATCAAATTTTACAAAATTACCCAAATCAACAATAACGTTATCCTACTAACAAGTATTTGATATACCTTCTTCCTCTGAGCCATAGAGCTCCATTGTTGTCCAAAAACTCAGTGAGCCACACTGTTGTTCCTCCATCACCGTGAACACACACACTGGAGTTAATTTGGACTCAATCCCACACACACCATCCTGCTGCTCTAAATACCCACTAGAGCACTAGTTTGAGAAATTAAATTGAAATGATAATAATAAAACTATATTTGTGAGGTGTGAGGTGAGATTTACGTCTTCAGTAGGAAGCTATGAACTTGGAGCTGAGAGCCACAGACAGGAAGTCAGAAAGTATTGAGAGACAGACTAACACATTGGTTTGGGCCTTTTCATGGGATTTGATGAGAATAAGAAAATATATAATACCATGACGGATTACAAATCTCTGGCAAGCTTTACGTTGCTTCAAGTTGATTTTTTAAATTAAAGAATGAAAAAATGTGAAACCAATGGCTGCCTGGAAGGTAGGAAATCAACCTGAAAACAAATGGTCTGTTCTGGAAAATTGTACACAGTAATGTAACAAATTTGGGATTTATAGTTAATGTAGTAAAACATGATTAAGCACTGGTTATATTTTAATTAAAAAGGGGTTTTCAGAGCCACAAGTGGGGGTAATAATATTGCATCCTGACTTTTGGCTGATCCAAAGCCCTGACTTTTCACATGAAGCACGGGAAATTTTTGCTTTGGTAACCAAACCTCTGTTCAGTTTTCATCCTGAAGTTGATGGTAGTGAGGGGAGGTTTTGAAGGAAAACGCAGAGCTGAGTGTTAGCCCGGTGGTCCCTCCTGGGGCTAAAGGTCGATGCCTTTGACCAGCGAGGCTTCCAGTGTGATGGGAAAGTCGTGGAGCGTTTCCAGGACTCCAATGAGGGCATTGACAGTGGTGCGGTCTCTGAGCAGGGCTGTGTCCTCGTACATCCGCAGGATCACCGGGCACTCCACTAGCAGGGGGAGCCACTGGGGCAGCAGATGGTCTCTGCAGAGCAAACAGTAAGATGACATTTCTACATCTGTGGTAGGAGTGCTATATCAGTAGATACTGACCGTCACTAGAGCCACACCTCTAACCTCTTCTTCATTTATCACAGCGTCGTAACTTCTCTATAGGCAAGACAATTTCATTTATACAGTACATTTCATTACAGGGAAAGTCAGTGTGCTTTACATTAAACTACATACAGCAATGAGTGACATGAGAATATGTTAAACACGATACAGGAACAAACAACACTGACAACCACCCTCCTCTAAGACATTAATTGCATTTACACAGTTCTCTCTGTTCATTATATGTGTAAATATTTTAATATATGTTTCATATATTTCCAACCCATGTTCGCTGTGAATGCTATACACATTGCGGGTGAATGACGGCAGCGTTCTCCTGAAACTGACCTGGCTCCGAGGCAGACCAGCAGCTGGAACTTCCCGTCCTTCCCGATGTTCCTAGGAGTGGAGTTGATCGCCTTGACGTAGTGACAGAGTGATTGACAGGTCATCCCCATGGGCTCTGCGGTCTCCTGAAGGTCTCCCATCTGGTCAGCTGACTCCATGTAGGCAACAGCCTTCTCTGCATAGGGAGGGGAGGACATTCCAGACTAACATCTCCTCTCTCTGCTGCATGAGGTGCACACAAAGCCTTAAAATTCTACGATTATTAACACCACCAGCTAAACGTTTGCTGTAGGTTAATAAAATAAATAACAGTTACCTAACGCAACTTTCATTTCTTCATTGACAAAATAAAATACTCTTCAGCGATATGAACAAAAACTGCTTTGATAAATAACATTTGATCAAACCTACAATGGGCCAAATGAATAGTTCACGTTATCAGCAGCAGATGGTGCTGTCCTCCACACTCACCCACAAAGTCCCACACAAACACCGTCTTCTGGAAGAGCCGGGCAGACTTGAAGCAGTGATGGAAGAACTGTTCCAGAGCTGCCACCAAGCTGTTCTCCCCACACAGCAGGACGGTCAGGCTGCCTCTCTGGAAACACCCAGAGAACGCAGTCATCATGGTGAGGAGTCACATGTTTTGAATTTTGGGAATGACAGCAGAACATAAATGCTGAAATATAGAAAGGAATTATATAAAGAAAAAAAAGCCTTTCCATTGTGTGATAGATGCCACACAAGATCCACAAGAAGCTGCTGCCATGGCTGACAGTTAATTCACTGCAGAGGCCAACATGTCTTGTTTTTTAGTGCCTAGTATGGGTCAAGCACCAAAAACATTAGATCCCATATTTCCCATAATCCAGTAGCGATAGTCTTTTGGCTCTCTCCATCACTCCTCTGACAGAGGGCACTGAAAGTGCGCTGGATAAAAGTGGCGTGAGTCGTTTCCACAACATTTGTTTCCTCTGCTGTGGCAGCAGGGCTGCCATTGGACAAAACACCACAGAGAGACAGAGAGAATGAACCCCACACAGCTTAGTGATGTGAAGGGTTAGTTGATTCATTATCAAACAGAGGAATTCAGACACTAGTGAGAATGGGACCAGTCACTCACTTCTTTCTCTGGCTTGTGGAAGTGTTTGATGATGTTGTTCACAGCCTCCCCGATGGCCTCTTGGATTTGGGCTGAAGTCGGTTCTGGAATCAAGAAAACAGCTGCATCAATATATAAGCACAGAAAAGAAGTCTCATGAACAACCCAACATTATGAGCGGCGCCTAACTGCTGTATTATATTGTCATTTATACTGTCAGCAGGCCCGTGGCTACCGTTTAGACCACTGAGGTCATGACCCTGGTATTTTCTGGTAGTTTTTAGCACCTGGAGGGAGTTAAAATTCTATGATTAATAACATCATTTTTGCAGACAGCAGTTAAGCAGACATGGAGTGAATTAGGTTAGTGAGTTGAGTTAATTTCATTCCTGGCAGAGAGAGAGGGCTTTGAAATATTGTGTATTCTGGTGTGTGTCACTGTCACATCTATCAATAAACTGATACATTTCAAAAAGCATTTATAAATTGATTACTAAAAGTTGCATTTAAATGGTGGATTAATAAACTCTTTAAACTATGATTAATTTAAAATGCTTTTAAAAATGTATACTTTTGATTATTCTGTTTACTTAATATTCTATATCACAATTCAGTTATCTCCTGCTTTAATACTTTCAATTTCCAATTTCTTTCTCACACATCTATAAATTAAGGAGAGCTGTCTTACAGTGATCACAAAGCTGTAAATGATATAGTAGGAGACTATGACACGCAGACATATAGCTAATATAGCCCCTGCACAGCTGCATGTGAATCCCGACAGATACTGACTGTATCCTCGTCCAGACAGTGACGTGATGCTGATGCGTCTGGTCTGGGATGGCGAGCGCTGCAGCGGGGGTGTACGGCAGCCTCTCCCAGAATCCTCCTCTCCACTGGGCACCACCAGCTCACCGATCAGGACCCTCTCCAGGCTGCCGTCGTCCACTCCCTTACCAAGCCACCGACCACATGGAAACCTGGAGGGACGGAGACAAAGGTGCTGTGAAACAGAAAGGAAGCAGGAAAAAGAAAAAAAAAATTCTCTTTTCCTTTCCTTTCTGTTTCTTTCTTCTCAGCAAGTCCTTGGAGACCTGCTTGTACTTAAAAAGCCACGATACTTGACCTTCAATTATTCAGAAAATGTTGAATGAGTATCCAGGATACTTATGCCGTGCTTCATAGTGATGTAGTGTGTATATTTTAGAAAATTACAAAAAGGAAGTTAAAGGTTTTTGGATCTGAAAAGGGTTAGTTGTCTGGAATTGATGCTAGACTTGACTTGGACTCAGGATGTTTTACCAGCTTTGTCTGATCATTTTACTGCTACCATTCTCTTCATGCTTTCTTTTTCTCCATTGTTATTAAGTGAGAATGGATTGAGTCTGGCAGTTAAAAGGCAGACCAAGCAATGAACTGTGAGTTTACATGATGGGACTCTGCCTTGCCAAACTCCAAAAAACTCACGAAACAATGGTAACTAAAGGTTAACTCAAGGTCCATTAACTAGTTTTTTCTGGAGCTTTTAACCACATCTCATAGCCTTCATCAGCAAATGGAGTTTGCTCAATTGTCTGATGACAACAACAGTAGAAAGCTCCACAAAAAGCTTTTTAGAAGACAGAAAAATACTGTTTCTGGAACTCTGAAATCCAGGTGTAAATACCAATGACAGCCTAGCATGTGGTACATTAGTGCAATCAGATGTAGGAAGACTTCATGTTGATGTGTCAGAGGCCACTGTCACTCATCCTGTGAGAAATGGTTATAGGCTGAACAAAACCAAGAGTCTACAGTCGTGCAGCAGCTCTGTGAGGCTGTACTTAGGTCAACATGCTTACAATGACAATGCTAGCATGTTGATGTTTAGCAGGTGTGATGTTTACCATGTTTACTGTGTTGGTTTAGCGTGTTAGCATGCTAACATTAGCCGACCCATCAACTGATTGGAGGCTGTGTGTTTTTAGCCGTGCTAGCTACAGTGTCACTCACCTGTAGGTGTGTCCTGTGATCTCATTGCGCACCATGACACAGTCCACCAGCCATTTAGCCAGGAGGCCAGCGTTATCATGTCCCAGCTGCGCAGTGGTCAGCTTCCCCAGATTCTGACACTAAATACAGACACACACACACACACAGCAGAGGAAAAGTCAAGTTGATGCAAATTATTTTTAATGAATATCAAATCCTACTTTACATACTCTATCAGTGTACAATCACCTGACTACAAGCGCTGTTATCACTGCTGCCGTCTTCCCATGAACATAAAAGTGGGTACCTTCCAGATTGATTATACTTGACTGTCTTTAATTAAGTTAAAGTTGATAGATTTGTCAGTTAGTTGAATATAATTTTGTCACAGTTTTCAACATTTGTCTTCATCTCCCTGCTTAATTCATGGATTCCATGAAAATGAGAATTTGTCAAATTAAATCCTTAATCCTTTTCAAGGATGCCATCTCAGCATGCAGTGGGCTGAAGTTTCCACACTAAGTAACTCAGAACATGTAGCTACATTATACATGTTTCTTTACTCCAGTTCTCTTAGTAGTTTTAAGCAGTGCTAATAATTACAGTACAGGCATAAAATATAATAACACAGATCAGCATTTAGATAGGGTGTGACTATAGCTGAAATAAAACACTTTCTAGCAAGATAACAGACCAACTACAACCCAATTCCAACTAGAATGAGCCGGCTGACTGCAGGACAACGATGCCTACAGGGAAAAAGGCACAGGACAACTGGAACAGAGACAGAGGGGGATAATGGGAGATGGATGAAAAGGGAGCAGGAGCGTCTAACCTTGAAGAAGGCGGAGATGTGTGTGTGAGGCCTGAAAGCAGACTGAGGGAGATGGAAACACTTGTTAAGACACAATGGATGGACAATTAACATTGTGGCGTGGCAATCTCAGTACCAAAACAAGAACATTCTCCATCATGCAAACCGAAAAAAACATCAGACGGATTTTAACATTACCTGCACTGGTCAGTGACTTTGTGGGTCATTTTTCACCCCCACCCCAGTAATAATTACAGCCACAGTGACTTCCTGTTTCTCTGTTAGAGAACCAATATGATGACAGAAACAATAAAAGCCATCAGGAGAGCGAGACCCTGTACTACAATTAACGTACAGTCCCCAGCAAAAAATGGCTATTCAATTAAGGAATTTAGAGGAAGCACGGCAGCTCGCCAGCTGTGTATATTGTTAGAATTCAAGGATTCATTTTGATCTGTATTGTGTATTATTGGATTTTTTGGGTGCTGCTCAACCAATTTATTATTTGAGAAGTTGTAATATAGTGTATATTTTGATGAATGAAATGTTGTCCATAGTTCATGTAATTTGGGTTTATTCAAAATTGGGTCTTATTTTTGGTCATCATTTCTATCAGTTATGATAACCCAGCAAAGTAATAACTGAGATCTGAGAACACGGTGATATCACTACGATGAAGTCTGATGTGTAAATAACAGCGAGGAGTCACATAATCTCACAGGTTGTTAACAAACCAACTGTTTATCCAGATGATCTAAACCACATTATTTAGAGGTCAAACTGACAGTGAGGCACCTGAGATGTTGAAAATAAACCCTCATTGCAGAGGAAAACTGTGTACACAGAGCTACAGTAAGTCTGGTGGGCAGGAACTCAGCCTGATGTTCCCCACAGACAGTACTTTCACCGTTTCTTTGTTTTCTCCAAATACATTTGGCTAAACTGCAGGTTTGTTTGAAACCTGACTGAAATTTGACTGATTCGGTTCGATACTCTAACAAAAACAAAAGTGTGTGTATCCTTGAGGTCCAACAAACATGTCAAATCTATTTCCTTCCTCTTAAAACATTTGTAAAGCTGAGTTTTGAAACCAGCAGGGTTGACGTCCGTGTCTTAGCTTGCAATCTTCTTCCTTCCACCTTCAGATCAGTGGAAAAGTGTAAAACCATTGGCAGGGCTGTCTATTGTGTCGCCCACGTGACGTACTAGAGGACAAAATGTCCACAGGGGACCTTTAAGCTCAGAGATAATGCAGATTGTTAGAAATGTCAAAAATCTGAAGCAACATCTAGAATATGCTTTGGAAATGTCCTTTAGTTCAGACATATTGGTGGAATAATTCTTTGTGTAATTGATCAAGTTCTAATTTTGTTGTAATTTTGGGGGCAGCTTCTCCAGCTGGAGGACTCCAGGGGAACCAGTTTTTCTTGAATGGATTTTGAGTCTTTTTAAGTACATTAGTGTTATTGATATGCTACTGTAAGGAAACAGAACATAGGACAAGCAGGACTCTGTGTAGATTATACTGAAGGTAAATGAAAGGAGACTTAGTATAATATTGATGAGAGCAAAGTATAGAAAGCAGGACAGCTACAGACAGAATGACCCTTTAATGAACTTTCTGTAATTGTGTGTGTGTGATGGTTACACAGTGACAGAGGAGGTAAACAGAGGAGTGTAAGTAAAAGTCATGCCTGACACACACACAAACCCGACATCACCCACACTGCACTCGACTCTTGTGTGAAGGATTGACGCCACAGCCCAGTGACTGTGTGCTCAGCTTGGGAGAGGTCAAAGGTCACACCACTCACGTCAAAGGTCATCTCCAAGACGTTTTTGGGGATCTGCATGATGCCCGAGTCTCCCAGCTCTCCCGACACACACACCCAGGGGTTGGAGGTGGTCATGGCGTTGCTCAGCTTCTTGATGGGGATGATGACGACTCGATACGGGATCACTGCAGGAGCACACAACACATCAGCGACAGAACACAGAAATGAACACTGACTCGATGTAGGTTCTCTAACTGGGTCAATTTCAGATTTGGGGCAAACACACAACAGCAGAGAGGAAACAGACCGACAGATCAGACAGTACAGCAGAGTGAGTGCAGTGTGTGCTCACCTATCTGAATGAGAGGCGTAGCTGAATAATACACTGTGTTTTAAATCTTTGATTAAACTGTACATACACCCTTCATGGCTTATTCATACTAATAGCTGAGACAGCAGGAGTCCATAAAGCTACTTTTCATATTTTTACATAGTTTTGTCCATCCCTTTTCTGAATACTGCTATCCTAGTCATCAACCTCTCTGCACAAACACAACTTTTAGCATCCATTGCATTGCAGAGATGCTTCCTAGTTCAACTTTGATCCAGTTGGCTCACTGTAGTTATGTGAACACACAATTTGTTCACAAAATGTCTTCTTCCAAATCAGTAGTTCGCTCGCTAACTTTTTGAACCTTTAAAGCAAAGCACTGGGCCGCATTCACAAACAACTCTTATTTCTCCTGTTCATTTTTATGTAAAAACTGAATCAAAATAAATGCAAAACTTTCTGAATCTGTTCTTTAATTGGATGTGCGTTCTTGGCAATCTGTTCTTAGCATGAGGAAGCACCCAAATAATCTTATATGCAGACAGCAATCCTTAGTGCCATGTGCAACCAAACAAGACTAATAATGATGATGATAAAACGAAAACAATGATGATGACAAAGCCAGAGTCATCTCATAATAAACTGGCCTGAGAGTGCACTGAGATGGGGAGAAAAGGTCATATGGGCTGCTCTGTGCCTGGACCAGGAGGAAATGTGTAGATGGTGGGATGCGTGTGTGGATGGATAATTAAGCAGTATAGTGACGGGCCTGGTGACACCAGTCACCACAGCTGCCTTTATGGCTGAATTCACACACACATCACATGTTTGAAAGGTTAAAACCTGGGAGCAGAAGCAAGATTTATTTTTTTTTTGTTTATGAGTCTTGACTTAAACATTTTTTTCCACCTATGAACATTTTGGAAATACAAAAACATGAATGAATCCAACAGAGGTTCGTCATTTGTTCCTCGGCACAAGTTCAGATGAAATGTATGTGTAAAATTGACCAAAGATGTTCCCTTCTCAGATTGTTTCATTTGAATAGTTTGAGAGGCGTGAAGTAAAACTATCTGAGCAGAAATATGGTTTTCACTTATTTTACTTCGTCTTCATCATGTCACATTTCGCATTGTGATGCCCTGTTGACTGTATGTGGGAAACTGTTGTGTCCCTGTGAAACTGGTGAGTAAAGAGTTACTAAGTAAGAATCTAGTAAGAATGATATTGGTTGTAAAAAGCTGCTGCTGTTACTACGACTACTACTCTAGTCTTGATTATAATATTCAACTGATTGGAAGGCATCTTACAATAATTAGACATTTTAATGAAAAACTTTCAACTGAAAGACATTTACCTCTACATTTAATCAGGTACATTTGACTTGCCATAACTGAGCTGAGGTTTTTGACTGCTGAGAGGAATTTGTTACCATTTCAAATGATTCCTGTCATTTGACTTTCCTCCGGTGATGAAACCTTATGCAGTATGCGGTGTTTGACAGTCCCAGCTGATGCACTGATTCAGACTTTTCAGTCACTTCAGATGCATGCAGAGCTGGTCAGCCTGTGACTTATGTAGTGATAGAGGTTTGGATTCAACAGTGACGCTTAGCTGTGGTCGAACAGAGGTCAGAGGTCATGTGCAGCTGAGGGAGAACTCACTGATGGTGGTGAAGACGCTGGTGAAGCAGAAGTAGTCGACGGCGTTGAGAGAGAGCAGGTGGAAGAGGAACTGCTCCTTCTCCTCCTCACAGCGCAGGAAGGCGTAACGCTTGTACAGCTTCCTGCAGACACAGCACACCACAGCTGGGTCAGGACAGGTCCACATGCTTTAGAATATCATCATCTGCTGCTCAACCTCCACTGTCTCCGACACACAGAGATGCCAGTCTGGCAGAGTGACACTGATGACTTGAGGTCACAAGAATGCAAATGATGCTGAGAGTGCATCAGACAGCTTTGGCCTTCACATGTTGTAGTTACACATTAAACTTACTTAAAGTTACAACTTACTAAAGCAACAAAATGAACTTTTATCTACACTCACTCCATCCATACAGCTCATACAAGACAACTGATCTGTTTGCAGTCTGTTTTATATGTTTGACGAACTTGATTATTGCAACTCCCTATACTTTGGCATTAACCAGGCCTCTGTTCACCACTTGGCACCGAACTTGTACAGAATGCCGCTGCGGCCAGACTCGTATGCAGACGTAAAAAAAGGGACTATATCACTCTTGTACTAGCATCTTTGCACTGGCTCCCCATTCGGTATCCAATTCCTTACAAGATTCTTCTGTTTGTGTTTAAAGCCCCTGCATGGTCTTGCCCCGACTTATATTACAGAACTTCTTTCCCCATACAGTACAGCTAGGCCCCTCAGATCTTCAGATCAAGGGCTATTAACCATCCCATGATCTCATCGCAAACTTTGTGGAGACAGGGCCTTCTCAGTAGCTGCACCAAGCTTCCAAGACTCTGGAATGGTCGCCCTGAAAATATAAGAGCAGCAGAATCTCTTGACTCCTTTAAAAAGTGTCTTTTACTCCCTTGCCTACCCCTGCAATGATTCCTGACATGATTTGCACTCTACATTGCATGAATGTCTGTATGTGTGTGTATGTGTATACTATGTATTTATGCATGTATTAAGAACTTAAGTGCTGAATTAGGTTTGTTGTAAAAACACTTTGGCACAAACTTGGTTTGTTTTTGACCTTGACCTTGTCGGCGTGTGTCTGTCTCATGTTTGGATACATTTTTATGTTGGGTCAGGTGCTGGTAATGGATAGCCATGTATTATTAGTTACAGCACCAACTCAAGTAAACCAGAGAGGAAGCAAGCAATGTTTCGTTTCTTGGCGTTTTTTCAAATTGTATTAAGAACATTTTGTGTTAAAAAAAGAATATGGTTACTGTTACTGCTGCTACTTCAAACAAAATCTAGTTTGTTGTGTTCACTCAGACAAAATGGTGGATTTATATACTACAGGGAACTTGTCATCGGGCTTTGACAGGAACAGTTTACCCAGGGTTCTGAGCTGAACTTTACTCATTTTAAGTCCCATAAGACACCGCTGCTTGCAATTGGTCTTCACTGTCATGTAATTGTTCATGTGTCCCCTGGGCTGGAATAATGTGGCAGTTCAGGACTGGACTAGCCTCTTTTCCACTCTTTTCTTTAAATTTAACACTTTGAACTGGATATTTGTGCTTCTTTCATAAATGCTATGACATTTATGTAATTATTTTGCTCACATGCAAAGTATCTAATGAGTATCTAGAAAACAATAGAGAGAGTAAATAATATGCATTATTATCATTTTCTGCGGTCATGAGGCAGAGCAGGTTCAGCCCAGCCCTGTTGTGGACCATCTCTTCCACTGGCTGAGAGATAATCCTTGTGTCCTACTGAAAGTTTCAATGGTCTAAATCAACCAGTTAGACCACTGAAATCTTTTCCCTTGTGAAAGTGGAAGATACTTGTAAGCATTTCTGAGGCCAAGGCCACGCCCCCTTTTTGGGGAAAGTTTCGTCACATAACGAGAGAAACAGGAGAAGGCTGAAAATCTGTCATGTAGCTGGTTGCAAAACTAATAAACATACGAATCTGATGCATGTAAGATACATGAATATTCACTGGTAAATAGCTAAATGATGCTGCTGACAGTTACGACTGATACATACAGTACAGCAGCATCACACTGTCGTCTCCAACTAATGTCAGACTAGCCGTGCTCAAACTGCTGGCAATTAACAGGTTAGTTATTTACCTGCTGATTCAATCAAATACGTATGTCCTGATAAACATGTCTGGCCGCTGGGTTGGGTCTCTGATCCACTTGGACAGGGGAAACCTGAAGGGGCATGGTGGCTGACGGACCAACCTTAATTTATTATTAGGTAATGCGAACACTCTGGTTCATAGCAAAATAACTATTAGACATGTCTATAAAGGTTTGTTTAACACCAAATGAATACATACAAACCTGTCAAAACTGTAATCCAAACACACGTTAAATTGCATTGACATCTGTAGGATCTTTGGTTTTCTATCCCCCAAAAAAGGGGCGTGTTTACAAAAGTACCCGTATGTGCCGGTCTGGTCTATGTGCCACAAGGGGCAGCAGTGAGGAAATTCCAGCTTGGCGAACCACGATGAGGCAAAGAAGACGCCACACTCAAAAGCTCACTTGGGCAAGCCACACACAGGTGACATTTATGCTTCATCAGAAGTATTTTCAAACAGTATGTTTCGCTTTCACTAAAGAAAAGACTTGACGGATGAGGACAAATCAGTTGGTTTGGCAAATGAACGTTTGGCTCTCTTCTCTACCTCCGATAAACAGCAGCCACTGTCGCCCATGAAATGGAAGAGAGATTGCATAGCAGCGGCCGAAGAAGAGAAATTATCAATTATCAAGTCCAAAAGCTTTCATTTGAAACATATGGATGTCTTCACACCTGTTGAGTTTGTATTGGTGTGATTGGTTTACACGAACTAATCTTTTGGGACATGCAGTGATATTAGTGCAGCTGCATCTCAGGAAAGAACAATGTCACCTATCAAAAGTAAAAAGTAAGTGCATGTGTGTGTGAGTTTGGTGGATCACATGTGCTCACTTGGTTAAGGCTTGTCGGCACAGCAGCTGTTTGAGGTGCTGAGAGAGCAGCTTCTTCTCCAGGGACAGACGGATCCAGGCTCTCGCTCGTCCCACATCTGTCTTTATCTCTGACATACTCTGGATATGCCTGAGGAGACACACCATGCAGAGACAGAAGACAGATAAATGAGAGCTCATAAAAAAAACAGGCACATATAAATCTCTGGATTTA
Source organism: Maccullochella peelii (assembly GCA_002120245.1). Lineage (NCBI taxonomy): Eukaryota > Metazoa > Chordata > Actinopteri > Centrarchiformes > Percichthyidae > Maccullochella > Maccullochella peelii. The sequence goes on from LKNJ01003898.1 coordinate 23,954, forward strand.
AACTCCATCACTCTGATGTTCAGACACTCCTAGGAGTCGAGTGATGAACTACTGTCCCCACTTTCATGAACCTGCCTTATCTGCCTTTACTTCAGTTAGCATGTGCATGTGCAGAACTGATCTATTAGGTCCAATAAAAATGTCTTGAACAATAGTCCTTTCTTAAAACAATGCAAGTGGCTGCATGTTGCCGTTTTCCACACAGTGCTGTCTGGATGAACATGGCTATGGCCTAATGCACTCTCTGTTGGCCCAGAGGAAACCTGAAAAACATTTTCATCAGAGGCACTTAGTAAGCAACTTTCTTTGTAGTGAGCGAGTGCTCTCTTGGAACACTGAATCTAGCTGCCCCACTGATACAGCTGCCCCACTGTATCAGGTTGCCCCAATAAGTCCCTTGAGACTCTCCAGTTGATTCAGAATGCTGCGGCACGCTTACTGACAAAAACCAGCAAAAGAGATCATATTTCTCCTGATTTAGCTTCTCTACACTGGCTCCATGTAAAATCCATAATAGAATTTAAAATCCTTCTCCTGACCTATAAACCCCTTAATGGTCAGGCACCATCATATCTTAAAGAGCTCATAGTACCCTATTACCCCACTAGAGCACTGCGCTCCCACAATGCAGGGTTCCTTGTGGTTCCTAAAAGCTGAATGGGAGCCAGAGCCTTCAGCTATCAAGCTCCTCTTCTGTGGAACCAGCTCCCAGTTTGTGTACGGGAGGCAGACACCCTCCTCACATTTAAGAGTAGGCTTAAGATAAAGCTTATAGTAGGGCTGACTCAGGTGAGCCCTGAGCCACCCCTTAGATATGCTGCTATAGGCCTAGACTGCCGGGAGACTTCCCATGATGCACTGAGCTCCTCTCTCCTCCTCTTTCTCTCCATCTGAATGCACTCTTATCTCATTAATGCTTGTTACTAACTCGACTGCTTCCCTTTCTCTCTCCTTCTGTTGCTTTCTGCAGGTATTTCTGCCTCCGGAGCTGTGGAGTCTGGANACTCTTATCACATTAATGCCTGTTACTAACTCAACTGCTTCCCTTTCTCTCCTCTTTCTATCTATCCTTCTGCTGCTCTCTCTCCTCTTTCTCGCTTTCCTTCTATTGCTTTCTCCGAGTATTTTCTGCCTCCGGAGCTGCGGAGTATGGAGTGGTTGCAGAGCTGCGGAGTATGGATCGGTGGTCGCGGTGCTATGGAATCTGGATCGGTGGTTGCGGAGCTACGGAGTCTGGATCTGGGGTTGCAGAGCTACGGAGTCGTGATCTGGGGTTGCGGAGCTGCAGAGTCGTGATCTGAGGTCGCGGAGCTGCGGAGTCGTGATCTGTGGTTGCGGAGCCTAGATCTGTGATGCGGGCCATCCACTGCCCCCGTGCTGCTGCTCGGCAGTTGCTGCTGTTATTGTTATCTTTGGACTTATTACTACTATTACTACTATCACATTGCTATTACTTTTATTTGTATTAATATTAATACTATTTCCAATACTGCTACTTTACATCTGTATGTAGAACTGAACTGCGCTGTGCAACTGCATGTTCACTTTCCCCATGCTCTCTCTCTCTCTATCTCTCCCTCCCCTCTCTCTCAACCCAACCGGTCGAGGCAGATGACCGCCCACCCAGAGCCTGGTTCTGCTCGAGGTTTCTCCCTGTTAAAAGGGAGTTTTTCCTTGCCACTGTTGCTTGTGCTTGCTCTTGGTGGGAATTGTAGGGTCTCTGTACACATAAGGAGTCGGTCTAGACCTGCTCTTTATGACAAAGTGCCCTGAGATAACATTGTTATGATATGGCGCTATATAAATAAAACTGAATTGAATTGAATTGAAAAGTCATTCTGTAAGTAGAAGCTACTTTAGTACAATGAATTACATACACATGAATGACTTATATAGATTAAAGGGACTAACACAAATATGAATGTGTATTAGATTCATTTGGAGAAGTTTGTGCTCAGTGGAGGAAAGTTAACAAGCTGTAACATCAGCCTTTGCAGCATTACAGCACTTTTCTGCTCTTGTTACAATATTTTAAAAGGAAAAAATCGGACCACAGAATTGACTGAATTTTTGTGAGGCCCTGAAGAATAATCAGTGTTGCAACATTGACTCAACATATTCATGCACAGCCAGCCAAACATGTTATCTTTGTGAGAATGTAGCTAGAAGATGACCTTGGAAAGATGTCGGAGGCTTTATTATGCCATTGGGCACAGATAAAAACTACCAACCTGTTTAAAGCTAGCAGGGAGCCAGGGGTTGCTCCAAAATCAATATTTGAAGCAGTCCTCTTTGTCACATTGGCACTCTGGATGAGACGTGTCCACACGACAATGTATGTTTTCATGAATTATTGAATTTTCTAATGCAAACCAAATAGCAAGCGTACTGACAGGCATGCTAACAAGCTTGTTCAGTTGTTTGTTTTTATTTGCACTTCATCATTAGCATCTGAACCAATAGGCTATATGGCTGCAGGTTAAAAAACACTGGCACATATACATTTAGAGCGAGATCTAATATATAACAATATAATATATAACAATTTAGTATTTCATAAATTATTCTCTTATAGATTATAAATTATGTTAGAAATTCAAGTTACAATGGAAGCCTGTGCTCAGGTAACAGCTGAAAAGCTTGATTTAACTTGATATAAATCAATGAGTGTCACGGCAACAGGAATAGTTTCTGGCAGGCATTTTATAGCTCCTGTGGAGCAACTAGTGGCCTAAAGAACTGAGTCAGCCAGTGATCAGTTCATCAATCTGTGTTTCGCAGTTTGAGCTGGGTCGTGCAGACTATAAAGTGAGTAATGATATATAAATAAATTCAACAAAAGCCTGCTGGCATGGTAAAATTATTGTATCTCAGCACTGGCATATGATCGTCCTGTAATTTGAAATAAGTGCATCGATTCCTTCAAGTGGATGAACTTAATTTAGTAAAAATCATTGCTGGCTTTGATAGACTTCAAACCCATAAAATCACTGTCAAATCTAGTACCAACAGAACATTAAGGTCAGAAAATCAGCTACACTTATTTTAATGGAGTAATTTTTGTCAACTCAGCTGATGGAAGTATGAAGAATATGTGTGAATGATACAAAAGTATTGGGACACCTACACATTACACCTACAGGTGCTTTAATGACATCCCATTCCAAATTCATAGGCATTAATATGAAGTTGGTCCCCCCTTTGCAGCTATAAGAGCTTCCACCCTTCTGGGAAGGCTTTCTACAAGATTTTGGAGCGTGTCTGTGGGAATTCCTGCCCATTCATCCAGAAGAGCATTTGTGAGGTCAGACACTGATGTTGGACGAGAGGGCCTGGCTCACAATCTCCGTTCTAGTTCATCCCAAAGGTGTTCAGTGGGGTTGAGGTCAGGGGTCTGTGCGGGCCAGTCAAGTTCTTCCACACCAAACTCATCCAACCATGCCTTTATG
>LKNJ01003898.1:27778-66190 GCA_002120245.1 Maccullochella peelii
GTTTCCACTTTGCAATAATACCACTTACAGTTGATCGTGGGATATCTAGGAGAGAAGAAATTTCACGAACTGACTTGTTGCAATAGTGGCATCCTATTACAGTACCACGTTCGAATTCAGTGAGCTCTTTAGAACGACCCATTCTTTCACAAATGTCTGTTAAGGCAGACTGCATGGCTAGGTGCTTGATTTTATGCACCTATGGCAATGGGACTGAATGAAACACCTGAATTCAATGATTAAGAGGAGTGGCCCAATACTTTTGTCCATATAGTGTATATGTAATGCAGAAATACTGTGTTAATGACTCCACATTACTTTTATTCACTTAACTGTTCAGTTATATTTTGTGCACATTTCATCTCCATATATTATGGCCTACATGTCATTTTGATTAAACATTGTTTTATTACTTTATTATTTAATCTGCCTCTATCTATAATCTATAATTGTAGAATATAAACTCCTCTTTAGGTCATTAAAGTCTCACAATTCCCAGAAACAATACTGAGGACATTACTTCAGTGTCCCTGATGTAATGTAGTAAAAGAAGAATCATGCCAAATCAATTTTATATGTCAGGTAAGCTTAATTAATGTGACTTTGGTTTTCAGAGGCTCTCATTGCACCCACATGCATGGACAAACCAGCAGAGACACCGAGCTATATTACACACAGGTCAAGCAGGAGACAAAGAGAGACAAACCAAGAAAAAGCTAGGGGGAAAAAACATAAAACAGAAGTTATATCTGTACATATGTTACAAAAGTGTAACTATGAAGTGTTTTTGACTTGAATTCCAGTAGCTCATTCTGAGGTCATGCGCTTTGTATTTTTTCTGGGATTTTGAGGGTTAGGCTAATGTTAGGCAAAATGTAAACAAATAAGGACTCAGCATTTCCCCACCAGAAATGAATTCCTGGCATTCTGAACGAGGATTTAAAACTAAATCTAAATGTTTGACAAAACAGACCCAGCTCAAGGTCCTCTTATTAGCTTTGTCCAGACTTTCAGCAGTATCTTCATCAGTGGACAGAATTTGTGCAGTTGTCATGGAGATGGTGGGTGTGTTGACATGCAAGCTAGCTAGCACTTTTAGGACCTCTCATCTGTGTTGGAATAAAATGTCTTTTTTGTAAGTTCACTCTTTCGCTGAAAGATTCAGAAAGTAAGTGGACCATGAGTTTGGACTGTTTTGCCAACAGTAGTTTGGCAAAACAGTCCAAACTTGGGCAACATGGACAGGAAGTCCTACATGTTGCATGTGAACAAGCATTAATAAAATAATGAAATAATGAACACAACAGAATTTACAGACAATATAATTAAACAGGTAACTGAATGAATAAAATATTACTTGTGAATGGGACTTGTGTATTTCTAAAATCCTGTACATTGCCCTCACTTTATTGTGAGGATTTTAAACCTAAATTGTACACACACGATACTAATGTGTATAAGCATTTGGTTGTTTTTTGTTTTTGTTTTTTTTATTGTGTGGTTATTACATTTGGATACTGGGTTGCTTAAATTACAAGCTTTAAAAAAAGCATATTTACCTAGAAATAGCAGGTGTATGACAGGTACAACATGGGGTCTATGGGAAATGTAGACGGGGCCATAAGGCGCGCAATATATTTCTCGTTGTTTTTCTCATCGCTTATTTCTGTTATGAGCTCCAGATTCAGTTCGATTCATTTGGTTTATCGCGTTGACCAATCAGAAATAGGTGCGCGTTGCGTGCGAGGTGAAGCGGCGACCTACAATTGGCTGAGGTGGTTTTTTCCAAAGGGGCGTATTTTTCAAGCCATCTTGACTGAATATTTAGCCTCATCCAAGGAACATTAATTTGATATCTTCGGCATTTTGCTGTCACTAAGTTGTGAACCAGCATCGTTTGAAAGGTTTAAACCATAGCTATGAAACCGGGTCGAGTGTGTGTGTTGTCCAAAGTCACAGCGGAGATCTGAAGTGGTGAAGATGACGCTGTCGCTCCTGAAATTACCGGCTAGCTAAGCTAACGGCTAGCATGTCCGCCTTGGTTGTAGTCTGTCACTAGCTGACATTTAGCTAGCTGCAGTTATTCTGATTTGACACTCGCACTGCAGAGGACGATTTCACAAGGTAAACCACTCTGATATGTTCAGCATGTTTCAGCGTTGCTTAGGAAATCTGCTGTTTTGTTACACGACTTCAGTGTGTCCTGTCCGACCGAGTAATGTTATCACATCAGCGAGAGACAATCTTTTTGCAGGGGTCTGGAGTACAAAGCAATACCCGAAACGTTGCACATTTGCAGTGTCGTGATCTAATGTATACATGCAATGAATTTATGCATTTAGGCACGGTGCATACATTGCGCCTGCTTTCTGGTTGCTGTTGGCATGTATAATTGGGCTGCTAATCAACTTGCAGTCCAAATGTTGTCTCTGCTGTTGTGCGCTTAAAATGGCTGACAGATGTTAGATACTTGGGTTGGTATTTAGCGCTCTTCAACCTAACTACGCACAGCAACAAGGAAAATAATAGAGAATGCTGGCATTTGATTGGGCGGAGAGACATGTTGCAATGTTACAGACTCCCGGTTGGACCAATGGAGAGGCAGCTGAGGTACATGCATGCAAGCAGTACAACTTACTTTAGTTGTGTTTGTGCAGCAAGAGTACTTGAGGTAACATGCTGTGTTTTTATTACAACAGCACCAGAGTTGACCCATTTTTCATAGTAACTGTACAGTATTAGAAAGAAAAAACAATTAACAAATCTGCCCAAAAATAAGATGGCACTCTTTATATTGTCAGCAGTAAAGGAATATGATTACTCAGGGTAAAATGAAATTTATTTTCTTTATTTTCATGGCATTACATAGGTTTACAATTGAAATAGCACAATAATACTGCCAACACTGATGATTAATGTTAATTTAAAATTCATAATTTACTGCAGGTTTCACCCGTGGTGTGATAATAACCTGATATCAAAATAGTTATTTCCCAGTAAATTCCAATTAAAAGTCTATGGACTCGAGATGATGTTTACATGGTATGGAGTACAAACAACATATACAATATACTAATGACAAAACAACACCTACTGTAAATCTTGAAAGATAATTACACAAAGTAGAAAGTGTTGACACACAAACCTGAATCATTGCATTAAATATTTTTTCTTCCTTTGTATCTGTTAGGGAGCTGGTGTAAACTCCCATGCGGAAGGTGAGGAGGTGGGAATGTGACACAGTTGTTAGCGGACTCAACATGGGTAGGGGTCGAGGTAGAGGGAGAGGAAGGGGCAGGGGATCGTCTGGCCAGTTGCGACCCCCCTCGCCCTACAGACTGCAGCTCTCTCCATCCAGGGAGACTTTGACATACGCTCAGGCACAGAAAATAGTGGAAGTGGACCTAGAGGGAAGGCTCCATCGGATTAACATCACAGATCCTCTGCCGGTTATTACAGAGGACGAGATGATGGCCCAGGACATTGCTGAGTGCAACAGCAACAAGGAGAACAGTGAACAAACGCAGAGTAAAACCAGATCGTGGAGGAAACCCTCAAACAGTAAAAGCAGGAGGAGTGGTAAAAATACATCTCACCAGAACCAACGGTCTGGCTCGCAGCATCACACAGGACCTACTAATTCCTTCCAGCACCCATCCCAACAAAGCCCTCTGCCTGAGCCCACCTTTCGTGTGCTGAGTTCAGTTTGCCCCTCAGAGGCGCCTCCTCTCCCAGCAGCCTACTATCGTTACATAGAAAAGTCATTGGAGGAACAGGACAGTGTGGCTGAGTACGACATGGATGAGGAGGACCTGGCCTGGCTGGAGATGGTGAACCATAAGAGGGTGTCTGACGGCCATGCCTCCGTACCTCCAGACACTTTTGAACTGCTGATTGACCGCCTGGAGAGGGAATCCATCCTGGAGTCCCGCAACCAGGCACTGTCCCAGAGTTCCGTCGACGAGGATGCTTTCTGCTGCGTCTGCCTGGATGACGAGTGTCTGAACAGTAATGTCATCCTGTTCTGTGACATCTGCAATCTGGCCGTCCACCAGGAGTGTTACGGTGTGCCCTATGTACCTGAGGGACAGTGGCTGTGCCGCTGCTGCCTGCAGTCCCCCTCCCGTCCTGTAGACTGTGTGCTCTGTCCCAACCGAGGAGGTGCCTTCAAACAGACAAGTGATGGACGTTGGGCCCATGTTGTCTGTGCCATATGGATCCCGGAGGTGTGCTTTGCCAACACGGTGTTTTTGGAGCCTATTGAGGGGGTCAAGAACATCCCCCCTGCTCGCTGGAAGCTCACCTGCTACCTGTGTAAGCAGAAAGGCAGGGGAGCATCCATTCAGTGCCACAAAGCCAACTGTTACAGGGCATTTCATGTCACCTGCGCCCAGAAGGCCGGCCTGTTTATGAAGATAGACCCAGTCCGGGAGACAGGTGTCAACGGCACCACCTTCTCTGTGAAGAAGACTGCTTTCTGTGAGCATCATTCTCCAGTGGGGTCTCGGCGGGACGGGTCTGGAGACGAGTCGGTTGAAGGGAGACTGGTGGGGGGCAGGGGTAACCGGGGTCAGAGGTCTTACACTCAAAGCCCCCCCTCACCACCAAGCAAGAAGGCTACCAAGGGCCAGAAGAAGAAGAATACAAAGGGGTCTGGTGGGTCAACTCGTCGCTCAACTGTGCCTGTGCTGCTCGTGCCTCAGATCCCCTCTCACAGGTGTGACATTTGCATACTGTCAGAATTTACATACCCAGCATACATTATTTACTGTAGTGTCGGTTGCCTTAAAGAGATTATTCATATTCTTCCAGGGATCCATAGGGAACACTTTTGCCATCTCTAATCTAATTAGGTTTTGATCCAGTGCATTGAGAGTATTTTTTACATGTATTGATACTTTAAATGACCTTACCATAAGGTCATAAGTTAGTGGTTATGACCACCAGTGTTGCCACGCAGGTTTTAATGTGTAACTGTTACATCTCCACAGGCTGAACAAGATCTGCACTGGAGTTGAAGTCCAGAGAAAGAACCAGTTCATGCAGAGGCTTCATAACTACTGGTTACTGAAACGACAGTCACGAAATGGGATGCCTTTAATACGCCGACTTCATTCCCATCTACAGACCCACAGGACTGCAGAGCAGGTGAGGAGAGAGATGATGCACGGGGTGTGTGTGTGTGTGTGTGTGTGTGTGTGTGTTAAAATGAAATGAAAATGAGAGAATAAAACAAATCCTCTGATAAAAAAATAACCCCTGCAAATGCAGCACAATAGTCTGTATGTAGTAGCTTTATCTTTATCATGACCTTGTGATCGTGGGATGTTGCATAGGAAAGTAGTTTTGAATTACTGAAAATGCACTAAACTACTTGACTGTCAGCACTTTTAATATTTGTTGCATTTCAACATGTGACTGCAAGCGTGGTTTTACCATCCTTCGCACATGTGACTCTTCTCATATTTTAGACCTGTTTAAAGCTGGTATCCACATTGATTTTGACTTGGTTAGACTTGGCATGTGGTGGAGCATCATAAACGATTAAAACCAGCACAATTGCATTTACAGTCATTAGAGCATCAGGTCGTCATAGAAACAATAAAGTCTGTTCAGAGCAGAACCAGCCAAGTCACTGGAATCAAACCACTTCACACCATGTTTGTATTATCACATGCTGAAATACAAACATAAGCCCAGACATCACACTTTGCAAGGGCTGATTCAGATAGATGGCTGGCTTCCACACAACCCTTCACAGCTCTGACATCTTTGCTGAAGACCTCTCATAACTGCAGAGGGCGACAGCGTGTAAAATATGGTGCTTTTTCCCTATCTTTAATCAAGAGCGTGGACTTTCACTTTGAGAGCATGATTTATTGATTTCATGTTCAGATTTTGTAATACTCTCTCTCAAAACCCTGCTCTCGCACTCAAATAGCCCCTGCTTGCGCTTGGATTTGCTCTGCCAGCTGTAGTGTTGACAAATGAAATGATTGCTGCCCCGTTGGGGGCGGTCCATGTTGTCCAGCGATCCGCTAGACTCCCGCTCCTGAGTCATGAAGTTGACGTCGTTTTCCTCTTATCAGCCTCCCGTCGGTGTGCTATATGGCTACTATTACATGTAACTATTACAGTAGGCTAAAATAAAAAAGTACGGGCGTTTGGTGTACGGTATATATATTAAGTATTATGGTAAAACAAAAAGTACGGTTACTGGTATATATATTAACTGTATTATCCACTGCAGGAGTGGATGAACCCGGTTAAAGGGTAACCGCCCGTACGGGACGCTGTAAGAAGCAAAGCGAACGCGCCTGCAACGAGGCAGCGATCATTTCATTTGTCAACACTACAGCTGCCATTCTATTGGTTGGGGAATTTTGACAGAGTTGTTGCACAAAAAATCCAAGAGCAGAGCAGAAATCCGAGAGGCGACGTTTCACGAGCGCACAGAAGCAGCCTGAGTGCGAGAGCAGGCTTTTGAGAGAGAGCATTACAAAATCTCAACATGAAATCAATAAATCATGCTCTCAAAGTGAAAGACCACACTCTTGATTAAAGATAGGGGGGAAAAAAGCACCGTAGTAAAAAGTTATGGCTATTGGTTTTAATCTATTGCCAAATTATTTATAATGGCTGTTTTCAGTTGTTTAAACCATAAAATAGTTTAAAAAAAGAAAAGAAAAGATTAATGATGGATTACTACATTTATCCACAGTGATTGGGATTGTATCATATTTATGACAGCAGACATTTTTACAACAGTTTAACAGTAATGTCCCTATTGTAGCTTTTTATTCCAGCTTGAATTTGGTTACATAAAAAGATTATTTCATTTTACACAAACTGAATAAAAATTCTGATCCATCTAATTTTCACAAAAAATGTCATGTTATGGCTTTGACTTTTTGGAAATTTGACTTGATCATTATGGTTTTATTTCCAATAAGAGCTTGGAACCTGCCCTGCTATGTGTCCAGAAGCACACAGAATATCTCCTCACTAACCCCACATCTCCAAAAAAAAAAAAAAGCTGTAGGAATGAGTAATTATCATAGATTCCTTTTGGAAGTCTGATTTCTTTGTTCTTGTTCCTTTGTGTTCAGAAGGAGCCTGATGAGAAGCTGTGTGCTGCAAGAGAGGAGCTACGATACTGGCAAAAGTTGAGGCAAGACCTGGAAAGAGCCAGACTTTTGGTGGAGCTCATCCGCAAGAGAGAGAGGCTAAAGAGAGAACAGGTGCATTACAGAGGAAGCTATAATTATTTAGTGTACTTTTATAGACTCCTACAGCATTGACATTCATCTCTTTACCATATGTTATTCATTTGACCTTTAAGAGTGACCCTGTGCTTCCTCTCCTCTCCTGTGTGTTTACCTCATCACTCTTCAGATGAAAATTCAGCAGGCAGCTCTTGAATTGAAGTTGACCCCTGCGTTGGTGCTTCTGCGATCCACCTTGGACCAACTGCAAGAGAAGGACACGGCAAAAATCTTCTCTCAGCCGGTCAATCTATCAGAGGTTGGTGCAGTTAGAAAACAATCTGCGTAGATGCACACTTTTCATCCAGCAGCATATTTGCTTCGGCTTTACTTTGACTCAGCTAACAATCTTTATTTTCATGATTCACGGAGGTCCCAGATTACCTGGAGTTTATTTCCCAACCCATGGACTTCTCCACCATGCGTACCAAACTGGAGGGACATGCTTACTGCTCCATCGCGGACCTAGAGAAGGACTTTGACCTCGTGATCTCCAACTGCCTCAAGTACAACTCCAAGGACACCATGTTTCACAAGGCAGCCTTACAACTGCGGGAGGTGGGTGGAGCCGTTCTCCGCCACGCCCACAGGCAGTCTCAGAGCATTGGCCTGGACCCCAGCACTGGGATGCATCTGCCAGAGAGTCTGAACAAACATGGCTTCTACCACTGTACGTGGGACGACGGTGAGTTGAGTGTGGGAACTACCTGTTTCTTTGTGAACGTAACCCTCATGCCTCATCTGTTCATCTGCATTTTTGTTTCTCTTCTTATACTCTCTACAGTGGACTCTCTCTTGGACCCAGAGAACAGATTGCACTTAACCACAGACGAACAGCTGAAGGCCTTACTGGACAAACTGGACATGGTTACATCCATGCGCACCAGTGGTGGTCGAACCAAACGCATTAGGCTGCTGCGCCGAGAGATCAACACTCTCAGACAGAAGATGAACCAGCAGCAGCAAAGCTCTCAGTCTGTGAATGGTAATGACAAGGAGGATGAAGTGAAAGAAGAGGAAGAGGAGGAGGAAGAAGAGGAGAAGGAAAAGAAAAAGGAGAAGACAAAAGTTGTTGATAATGGACGTTTGACAGCAGTGAACTCTGGGACAGGTAAAAAGTATTTTTTTTAAAAGTATTACCTTTCTTCAATGCCATATGGCCATTACTAATATACTTTAGCTAGTAATGGCACTGTTAATACATTATTTATTATTAGAGCTGCAACTAATGATTATTTTCATTGTCGATTAATATGCCGATTTTTTTTAATTAATCGATTAATAATTTAATCTAAAGTCTGTAAAATTGTGAAAAATGCCTATTATAATTTCCAAGAGTCCAATGTGACGTCTTCAGATGTTTTGTTTTGTCTGATTTACAATGATATAAAACAGAGAAAAGCAGCAAATCCTCACATTGCAGAAGCTGAATAGTTGGGGATTTTAATTAATAAATGACTAATTGTTTCAGCTGCATTCATGATCCGGACATAAATTTCTCTTTGATCCAGATGACTCTCCACCTGTGCTAGAACTTACCTGCCCAGTATCATCACCGCTGCCAGGAGATGCTCCTCTGGAACCCCCTGTCCTGGGCATCGTAACTGGAGGGCGAAGGTCACCCGGACGCTCCTACAAGCGTCAAAGGTCATCCCGCAGTGGAAGCAAAGGCCAAGGTGAAGATGAGGCTGAAGTTGGTGAAACGCCATCTTCACAATCAGAGGCTGTTCATGAGGTTACTCCGCTGGGATCCCCGACTCTGCCTTTGGTTGGAGTTGGTCGCCGCACGTCTGTTCTGTTTAAGAAAGCTAAAAATGGGGCGCGAATGGCAAAAAACAAGTCCCCACCACAACAAAATGGGAAAACATCTGAGGATAAAACAAACGGGTTGGAAAGCACCCCTGCCAGCCCAAAATCACCCAGCGTGACCAACATCACCACGTTACCTCCCACTCCAAACGCTTCCCCTACACCTCCCTCTCCTTCCTCACACCACCTGAGATCCAGAGGCCACAGCTCAGAAAGTGAAGCAGACAAACTCCCTCCACCACCCAGAGAAGGAGGTAAGGACAAAGTAGATCACTATAATTACAGACAGATTCTTGAGATCCTAGAAAGTTTTAAATTTAGAAATTTCTTTGATAACACCATAAAAATGTCTATGTCAGTATCTGTTTTTAAAAAGCGCTTAAGGCAACAGTTACTATTAAAATATGTTAAAGCTTGAATACTCAAAATGGCTGGAGACTCTTAAGCAAATTACTCTAAAATCCATTTGAACTGTATTATTATGTGATTTATCGTATGTTTCAATTGACTGCATTTACCTATCAAATGCTTCGACTGATGGAATATATGTTTTGGGACCATTTCATAGTTTTATAGACTAGGATTAGATTATAGCTAGATTTTAGAAATGTGTTAGAAAATGTATATTTTAAATATTATCTGTTTAGTATCTGGGCCCCCTATTTTCAAGCTGTAGATAGCTTATCAGGGTATCCCATTTCACATATTATTATGTATTGTATAATCGTATTTGTATAGTATCTGTTTTTTGTGTGAATAAACATGATGATGATGATGTTACCATTTCATTTGTGTTTTCGCTAGGCCTGACAAATGGAAAGCACACCTCTGCAGACCATGATGATGATGACGACCAAAAACTAAAGTGAGTATGGAATCTCACAGCCAATGGGCCTCGTGCAAGAACCACTCGTACGAACATTTGTTCATAAGTGGCACTTATGAGCCATTTAAGGGAGTTTAAATACAAAACAGAAATTAATTTAATTAAAATGCAAATTTAATATTGCCTCCCAGAAAATTGGCAATCTGTTATATATTGCCAATTTAGAGGTTTTTTAGATGTAATTATTTTATTGCCATATTTCAGTAAAGCAACTTCTACATTTTAGTAGCTGCTAGAAAAATTCTCACTCCCGACAGCTGCCTCTCACGGTCTTTGAACTTATCTCTATGTTGTAACCTGGACTTGAAGCTCAGCAGCGTGAAAGTCTTCCCATCTCTGACCCACCTCTCTTGCTTTTCTCTCTTGTTTACAGCTGTAGTGTCTCCCCACCCAAACGAAGTCGTGGTAAACCTGCATTGGCTAAAGTTCCCAGCAGTGAGAATGGAGACATCTCTGGGTCTGGTGTGTATGATGAGAAGGCAATCAAAATACAGTGAAATGCCTCAGTTTTTGTGTGTTTAATGGATGCGTAATGTAAGATTCTGCACACAAAAACCAAAAGTTTACAATTTTCACGAGCAATACAATTCCATGAAATTCTCTTGGGCTCAGGAGCTGTCATGAACACAAATTAATCGGATATATTGGAATATCCTGTTCACAGGAAAGTCTACACTTCTGTCTTTAGATAGTGAGACTGAGCTCGCACCTCTGGACCTTGTTTGGGCCAAATGCAGAGGATATCCATCATATCCGGCAATGGTGAGTATGCATTTTCCCATCTTGCAGTTTATGGTGCACATACTGTAGCATTTCTTTGGCTCATAGTGCAAAGTCTCAGCGCTGACATAAAGATAAAAGCCTCATTGCATCCCATAGAGAACTTTAACTGACATATTTTATTGTTACAGATTGTTGACCCAGACATGCCCCAGGAAGGGCTTCTCCACAATGGGATCCCCATTCCAGTGCCTCCTGTGGAGGTGCTCAAACTGGGCGAATGGAGAGAAACGGAAGAAGGCGAAAAGCTCTTCTTGGTGCTCTTCTTTGACACCAAAAGAACTTGGTAAGATTCAGACTGGCAGGCTGAACCTCATGCTGAATTTTAAAACAATCTGGAGTAATCTAGGTCATTTTTGAAAATTGTCCCTTTTGGTTTTCAGGCAATGGCTCCCTCGGAACAAACTACTGCCACTGGGAATGGATGACACTGTGGACAAACTGCGCTTAATGGAAGGCAAGAAACCCAGTGTTCGCAAGTCTGTACACACTGCATACGACCGGGCCATGGTACATTTAAAACACGTGAGAGGAAATCTAAACTTCACTCCCTCCAATTTTATATAGATTTTTAGTTTCATCATCATCTTAAACAGGCTGCCTGGTTATATGTATAGAAGCTTCATCAATGCTCATAAAAGGTGGGAAAGTAAAACAAAGGATTACATTTCCAATAGTTGTTGGTATTTGAAGAGTTTTCTGTGTAAAAGTGTTGCTTTGAATTTTAAAATGGAAAGAAAAAGTGCTTGAAGACATTTTCCTAGATGAATTTTTTCCTTTATTCATGTAATTTTTAAAAAGATTTTACACAACCACTGTTGCTATGTGTTCATATAAAGTGTTTATTTTAGGCCAAAGTGAGTCAAGACTTACACGAGGAAAGTGTAAATATTTAATTGTCAAAGGGATTGTCTTGATTCAGAACATATTTAGATTGTATTTGCCATTGAAATGTCACTGTGTTTTAATGAAGTGTGAAAGTCCCACTTAATGTTCACGTCACATCTGGACTCTACTGAAGTTTGGCTGCGACAGCAATGGAGGAAAAATTATAATTTTTGCCATCAAAAAACATTTTCTAATTCTAAAGGGATGTTGGTAATATAATATTTCCCAAAATAAATGTAGAAGGACCCCAAACCTTTTCTTCAGATCCCTACTCCATTGAATCCCATATGGTGCAGCCTTTTAGCTACCATTGATATTGAACAGAGCATTATTCAAAAAGAAATGCTGGTACATCAAAGCTGCTCAAGCTGGCATTGACATTAAGTCTAAAGCTGCTGGAGCATAACTGGTTCTACGTTTGACTCCTAGAATATGTTTTAGGTGTTTACACATTTTGTTCAACAACTCTTGAGAATTGCTCAGTAGATAGATTGGTGTCAAAAAACAATTTGGAATTATTAGAAATGCTGATAAGTTTCGGTCAATGGGCTGCCAATGCAATCAAACGTTTTTGAACCGTTAGTCCAGCTATGACGTGTTGTAAGTGAGACTTTAGAGGTCTTTACTTATTTTTCCATATTGTGAAACTGTATTATGATACTAGAATGTGTGAGTACCTGGTGCAGCTACTTGGTTAGTAAGATGTGAAGCCACTATAGCGGTGAAGCTGATTATCTTGTGGTTATTAATATGACAAAGTCTACTGCGATCACTCACTGAAGAAATTGCAATTGTTTGCAAATCTGGCTGAAATTACTTGAAAAGCACAATCGGTTTAAAAACAAACAAACGTGTAGGATTGGTGACTCCTGGAGCCATATATGTGGCAAAAACGTGTGTGTACAGTATATACATATATGAATACAACCTCAGTGTAGTAAAGGTGCATGTGTATAGTTTTGTAAATATGTAAATGTATGTTTATATTGGCTTACATGAAGTAATTTAAGGAATGCAAAAATCAAATTTAGATTTTAATTTATGGCAGTCGAGTGTTATTTAAAAAGTAAAATATTGAAAAGATTTATGTATGATGCTAAGTAGCTCTTTGTAATTGTGACGGTGTTCACCAACATGTCAGAACATATTCTCTAGAAGTGAGGTGGCACAAGACCTGAGCTCTGTAGGCAGCAGTGAGCGCACTAGTCTACAAGAGGTTTTTTTGGTTTTCTTGGGTGACATGGGAGATTTTTGATCTTGTCATTTGAATTGTACTGCAAGATCTATAATCTGCCTGAGACAATATTTTCTCACACAAGATTAAATGCTGTTTGAAACAACTCCATGTGTACGTCATCTATTAACCACTTTTCACCTGCTCAACTTTTATCGTATTATCTGAGTTCCCCTCCTTTGGGTCAAGGTATAATTTCAAGACACAATAAGTATAAAAGGAGATATTAACACGAAGGTTTGAAGATAAAAGAGGTAATCTGCAAACTGAAAATTGCAAGCTCCAAAAGTGCCATCATGCAACATTTTGTGCAATGTCTACACCTGACAAAGACCTTGATGATTGAAACATTGCATCGTTAGATTTTTTTGTATGCTGCTTTTGTCCTGCAAAAGTCATCCTGACCCATTTCTATGGCATCAGAAATACAGCCCCCTGTTGCCTTTTAGGAAGATGCAAACAGCGTATCCTTCCGACAGCAACTTCCTATATTATTCCATAATCTATTGTGTGATGTTTCAACTGTTTACGTGATCATATTTAACTTATATGTCAGGAAATATCAAGTGAAAAACTGAAAGAAATTGAGCCTGCACACTAGATAATGCTCCCACGAACATTTATTAGTATACCACACTAATAAAATGTTCATGGGAGCATTATCTAGTTTTTCACATGTACTTCTGTCTAGCACCTAGTATTCATTGCGTTCGGATGTGCATGCTTTTGTAAACTTCCTGTAGAAAATATTGAGTGACCATATTGTATACAGTATATCAAGTGTTTATGTTTAGGTCATCAGCCACTGTTAACTTGTACTAAATCACATTAATTGGACCAATGAAAAAGAAAAATGTTAATGATGTAAATAACAGAAAGCCAGGCATACACTTCACTGTAAGTTCGCGTTAGATCCTGAATATGTTGAGTTACAGAAAAGAAAATAGGAGTTATATTGATATATTTACCATTAACCTAGATTAGAACAATATTTGCCAGGTGTCCACAATGTATTTGTCACACGTCACAGCTTGTACTCTCAACATGCTAATCTTGAAACTTGTCTCAGTTTGCCGCTGATATTTACATTTTGTTGACTGTTTAACACTGCCCAAAAACATTAGTTTTGATTTCTGTGAAGCTGAATTGTTTAACTTAGGAAGGACACTCAGGTGAGGGCTGGCCTTCAGGTGTCATCGAGCCCCTTAAGTTGTACCCGACAAATGACACTGATCAAAGACATCATGACAGTAAGAGTCTCAATTAAATGTTTGTAATGCTTAATTTTATGGGTCCCTTAATTCCTAATAATGTCCTCAGATGTTTCCTGGAAAGAACTATGTACTATGGTGCTAATTATAGAATAATTCCTTGAAAGAAAGGCTCCATTGAAACCCAAGTGACTATTCCTTCATTGTTAGTTTAATGGAAATTTGTTGAACTGAACGCTTGCCTGTAGACAAATTTCTTATACACCTCAAGGTTATACAAGCAATTAATTGGAAGTCTACCAACTGTGTCTGTTTCCTATAATTAGTACCAAATTACGTAGTTCTTTCCAAGGAAATCAGAGAAGATTACGGAAATTACAGACCTGCAAAATCAAGCATTACTAAATGTTAATTTGTCACTTTCTGGTAGATAATGACGCTTATTCACAACATCTCTACTTAATGAGGACAAGTGTAGATTTGTGCATCCTGGGATTTATTTCATAATACTATAGACATACTCTTAAGACTTGAATTGACAGGAAATTCCTCAAAGGACACAAGGATGAGGCTACTGTTTATAGACCTATAGATCTTTACAAAACTGTTATCCAAAAGGATAAGTTGCCTGAAGTCACTACATTAAGTGTCAACTGATAAATCATACTAGAAGTATCTGCAGAAAAACACTGCGTGAGCTCAGTGGCATCTTCTTAGCTTAACAAATGATGACAAACAAATTAACTTAAACAAGGTTTGACTTCTAGCAATGAAAACACCAACAAAGATGATCACGTAAAGTGATCCAGTGTAACAGGCTGAGATTTCCTACTTGTTTTCTGCACAAAATGTAACGTGAATGAAACCTGATCATTTTAATTTGAGTAGAAACATCAGTGTGATATGAAACAACACCACGTTTGCAAGTTCTGTCACAGGGATGTGCAAGCAAATTCATAAAGGGCACTTTGTTTGTTCATGACCCTGTATGAGAGAGGGTGGCCCATCCCTGTTCTGGCAATTCCAGTTGTCATTCCAGTTTATGATGAGCCAAAAACACAACACACTTTCATTTCTTGCATTTCCTCTTTTGTAACAGTGGGATGGTTTTCGTGTCATGAAAAATAATCTATATGTGAGAACCAATCTGAGAAAGTTCATTTTACTCCTCATCTTAACTTACACAAGAAAGACACGATGAATAGTTATAGCACATGAATTAACATCATGTGTGACGTCATCTGTGTGATACATTCACTGTCCGTGAGGATAATTTGTCTTGTTGCTGTAATAAAACAATATAAAAACATTTAAATATCATTGCAATTATTTTGTACCACAGTTCAATTTAAAACGTACCAATGTTGTTTTGTCCTGACTCTTTCAGATCGAAAGCAGTGATGCAATGACATGCTTTCTTGTTAAGGTAAAGAAATACTAGTTTGAAAGAGATCAATCCTTCTTAAATAGTGTAAAATGTAGTGTTTCCAGTAGTCAATGTTTGTCAAGTCCAACAAGTGTCAAAAGAGGGTTCAAAAATATCTTGGAACCAGTGTACAAACTATTGTTGAATGAGGCAGAGCAACTATAGTAGCACTAAGAGAGTCCTATAGAAGAGATAAGAACCCGTTATCTGTTGAGTCTTGCTGGTCAGATTTGCCACCTCGAGAGCTCTTGCTGGGGTTTGGTGTGGTTGAATACTTTGGGGGGTATCTGATGAAGAGACGGTCCTCCTCCTTTTTAATCCACCTTAGAAGCTTAGTGATAGCAGTAATGGCACAGGCCTTTGTCACTAGAGGACTGAAGCAGGTGTACAGCTCAAATTTACTTGTGACCTACAGTGGAGAGGAAAATTGACATTTTAGGTGGGGACATCAAAGTTGATCCTAAAAGACAGTCACTGTCCACATCTGTTCATTAAATATGAAGCCTGAAGACTGGAAACAGGGGAAAACAGCTAGCCTTGCTCTGTACAAAGGTAACAAAATCCGCCTACCAGCACCTCTAAAGCTCACTACTTAAGAGGTTATGTATATACAGTCACTGTGCCCAGCCAAGAAATAATCTTGATACATAAACCCCAGTAAAACCACAACTTGTCGTTTTATGCTAAGCTAACTGTCTCCCGGCTTCATATTGAACCGGATAGATACAAAGTGATATCGATCTTCTTATTTAACTCTCTGCAAAAAAGCAAATAAAAGCATTTCCCAAATGTTAAACTATTGCTTTAAAAATCCTTAAAATATATTCAGGCACCCTCATGTCAAAGATAAATGAATACACACAGCATTGAGAAGTCATACATAGGTACAGGGAGATGTATCCGTAAACACAGCTACATACCCAGGCTAGCAGAGTTTCCCTCTCGGCGACATGGTAGATGAGCTTGAGGGGTCGTGAGGTGCTGTGGATGCGGCTGTGCATGTAACGATAAAGGTCCAGCAGTCTCATTTTCTCCTCTTCACTGCTGTACGGTGCCTCCATCTCTGGGCTACGTGCGGCGACAAATGATAGAGTAAAACGGTTACAGACAGAAAAGGCATACAAAGTTTTCACATAAACAAAGATACAGAGATTAAAACAACTGATTTTTGATACTGATGAAGTTGCATAGTAAGAGGCCTAACAAAACAAAGCTTCTAAGAACACCTAGTGCTTTCAGCACAGCTCATTAAGCGATAAGTTTAGTGAATTGGCAGGATTAGTGGAAGACTTTTTTATTTCTCTGTGCCCTTGTAACTGGAAGCTCCATTTCAGAACCCCTCATATTCTGAAGTACCCAATATAAAAACAGGACACTTTACGCCACTCTACGCTGTATTTTTTTCCTTTCATACTTTATCTTATACAATGCATTTACACTGTGCACCACCCATGGCCTTCATGTAAAACATTTCTTTTTTTCTTGAGACTAAGAAAATGTTACTTCACAAACAAATTTTTAAAAACAAAAAGATATTATGCAAGACAAATATCATGTCTAACTTGTCTGCATGAAGTGCAATTTATGTTAGAATATTTTACAAAAGCACAAAATGAATTACTTTTTTTAGGCTCATATGTCCCCTCCTGTAGTTGCATGGATACTGACAGATACACAAACACACACACCTGGTGAACTGAGTGAGCTGGCGGTAGTTGTCTGGCACATCAAACGGCTTGTACATGAAGTGTCTGAGGTCTGAGACGCCCACCTGGCTCACACTGTACGACTGGACTTTGGCAATGAGGCTCAGGGAGTTCTGAGCCACCATGGCCTCCTCTATCTTCCTCTTGCACTCAGCTACAGCGTAGAAAGCCTCCTTGTCTGTCGAGAGCAGCAGCAAACAAACAGTGCATTCTGGAGGGTCCAGGTAAGATATGTATGCATAAAAGTAACAGTCAGGATTAAAGAGGGGGAGGCAAATGGGAGTCCAAATCTCCCCAGCCTGAAAGGCAGAGGAGGCTCCGATGAGGTTGAGCAGGAGGTGGACATCAGCGGGCTCCAGCCTGTTGTCCTCGATGACTGTCTTTTCTTGGATGATGGTGAGCAGCTGGTTCTTGGCTATGAGGATGGAGAAAACCAGATTGGGCGTGATCGCTTTCTGGAGGATCTGGCTGAGAGAGTCCCTGAGAGAAGAAGCTAAGGGCAAGCAGTGTACTGCTGCTAGCAGGAAGCTGGGGTCAGAATCCACCAGGTTGAGAAGACCATCCAGGATCTTCTCTGAGCCTGCTAGGAGTCTCCTCAGGTCGTAGTTTTTCTTGTGTTCAAAGATGCGAGATATGCTGGCCTGGGTGAGCATACTGATGATCTGATAGTACACATAGAGGAGCTCTCCGCGCAGCTGCTGCGCAGACTGACGACTGCTGGAGACACACACCAGCACTAGGGGCCCTTTCTGTAAGAACACCACAGTGTGCCCCTCTGATGGAAGGAAGAAAAGACAACAGACATTAAATCTAATACTGGAAGTGCCCTCCATAGCAAGCCAGAGCCACTGTGGTCACATTTACTGGCCACTCCTACCCAGAATCCTCTCTGAAATGTCTACACTTACCCTCATTTATGTAAATAGAAAATTACATTTACAATAATGTTACAAAAATTATGAGGGGAAAAAAACAACAACAACAAAAAAAAAAAAAATCACACTAATGCTCTCACCTGAATAGACTGAGCGGATGATGTTATCTCCACTTTGAACAAAGGAGACCAGTGCCATCATGACTCCCATTGTGGATGAAAGAGCCTCTTCACTGCCGTATCGGGAATAGATGGGTTTGCCTGCTTCACTTAGCACAAAAACGTGCTTCCTGTGCTGCCGCCAGCTGTCGGCTGTCACGTCCTCATCACGATGAGATATAAATGCAGGACATTCCTGGGTACCTGCCTCCAATAAGGGAGATGACCTTCCCTTCACACCTATACCTTGCTCCTCCAGCTTGGCCTTGGCCAGCATTGTAACGACAAACTCCCCAGAGTCACTCTGGTCATTGTCAATGGCAGCATCCTCAGTTCCTCTGTCAGATGGCTGCGTGGACACACTGTTCTGACAATCTGGGCTTTCAGTCTCTAGCTTTGTTACCTGGTTAGAATGGGGCTCTGCATCCAGACTCTGCTCCTCTGCTGTAACATCTGACAGGAGTGAATCTGCAGGCTCCTCTTTGTTAACAGTGGTGCTGTCATTTCTCTCCACCGGATCAGGAAACATGTGATTCCCCAAGAGAGAGAGAGAAGTCGCCAAGGTGTCAGCTAGGATGAAAACTAAAATTATGAAATGTATGATAAAATGAAGACAGGTGAGCTAAAATTTAGAATATCTTTAATGAAAGATTAAATAATTTACCAGGTGGATGGCTCTCAGAGGGTGGATCACAAATCTTCACTCCCTGTGCCTCTCCTTCTTGATCATTGTCTCTCTCCATGATACCATCCCAGTCACTGGAGACACAAAAAAAGCATACTATAACTAACAGTGGATGTAGCTGAACCTTGAGACAGCATGCTTCTCAATCTCTAATGAATAGGAGCACTCATACTGGACCAGTGGTCTGATCACATGATAACAGAGGATAACTGGTTACAGCGGAGAATTATAACTCCAAGATACCGAACAGACTCTGGAATTTAAGACTGATTACAACTTCCAACAGCCTGGCTAATGTTACACTACAGATAAAAGGCAGTCGGTTAGACGGAGAGACGAACGTAACAAAAGTCCCTTGCTCTGGGAGCAAGGGAGCTAACGTTTGTTTAATAATAGCTTAAGTTACTTATAAAGCTAATGTTAGCTTGTCTGCTAACATGCTCGCCGCCAAGAAAGCTCACTTTTCCGTTTTGACAGCGAATTCCGATGCAACTCAGTAAATGCTGACTGTAGTTAGTTACATGGCTAACATTACCTGCTAGCAAGCGACATACACAGATCAATTTCATGGCCTTGGCTTAACAGTGAGCATGCAAGAAATCGTGGTCAGTTAAAATTAGACACATAAAGACAAAGTATAAAACGATTTTGTACCGTCGAAACGTTGGGTTGAATATCTAATTCGCTACATTAGCTTTTGTCGGCAGCCCGGGTTGCAAACAAGCTGTCAAGAATGAGAAGCAGAAAACAAATTTTCCTCTTACCACAGAAGACATCCGGAATCTCTGATGACAAGCTCAGCTGACCAATCAGGCTGCTCGGTGGCTACGGCTAGTCCCGCCCCCTCAGGGTAAATTCCAGACAGCCAATACGCACTGCGTGAGATAGTAACCTACATTTTAGCTGGGTAAGCTAAATACACAAAGTGTTTTCGTGAGTTGTTCAAATGTATTGATCATACACCGTCACTAGTAACCATGTGCGAAATGTTATCGCATTTTATAATAAAACAAGGATTGCCACTTGCCTTTTCGACATGTAGCTAGCCAACGTAGGAGCTATCTTAAGTAGCCACATTCGTGCCCGCGCCGCTCCGTACGTTACTCCCTGCGGTAACGTTCCTTACAAAAATCGTAGAGAGAAAACCCAATTCGTTATGTTTTTACCTGTTATCCCTCAGCAGGTTGGATCTTAAGCGGTGTTTTCGACATCTTACCGAATTCTGTTGTCTGTCAGGAATGATAAAATGTTTGCCTGGGGCGACACTAACGTTTAAATCCAATATTTCCAGACGGCACCGGCTACTAACGTTACTGCCCCCGGACTGCTATAACGTTAGCTAGCGTGGAAATGCTGGTCTTAAACGTTAGCTTCGCACCGGGCAAGCATTCTCTCATTCCTGGCGGACAGTAAACTTATGTGGGGTCACGAAAATGCAGCTGAAGATGTAATGCACTGCTTGATAACAGTTAAAAAGTAACGTCTGGATGTTTACCCAAAGGTTTGCGCAGGGAGCGCTATGGGAGTGCTGAGCTCGCAAATGGTGCTACGAGCTAAATTACTAAACTGTGCTGGTAGTAGCATTCCTTTCAGTTGCAAAACGTAGCAAATAGTGGGGTGTATTGTAGACACATAAATACGTTAGTATAGCAATAATACATATTTGTAGTTTACCTAAAGAAGACAACTATTTATTTGACGTATGTTTGTAGTTGCGAGCTAGCGGGGCTGCACTACGTAATTTACGTAATCTCCGATTCTTCAATCCTCATCACTGATACAAACGTAACGGTAGAGATGGCGACCAGGATGTCATACGTTACCTAGCCTGGGCGTTGTTTTTAAAAGTATCCATCGGATAAAGACTTCACCTCATTAATTTCATTTAGCTGAATAACCGGACGCTATGGAGGAACCGTGGGATTTTGAGTTTTTGTCCCGCATCGCTGACAGCTGCTTGTCGTTCCTCTCCGAATTTGTTGACGACTGGCTCGCCAACGATATGAGAGTCTCCATATTCAAAATCTTACTCAGCTGGTTAATTTTTAGTCTTATCGCAATTCACTTTGCGTGGAAAGTCTACGGGAATACAGTGAACGATATGTATTATCGACAGGGTGAGTTTTCTTCGACCATATATGTATGACTTGCTAAACTAGAGCTAGCCATGTTGACTTAATTTCTGTCTGTCTGTGTTGATGTTCAGGGACTGGACAGAACGGAGGCACACCTGATACAGCACCTCACCTGAGTGGATGGTAGGTGTCCGATTATCCATGTCGCTTCAAACAGGTAGATTACGCTCCTCACACAGTCTGGTGTTCTAAAGCTTTAGTTTGGATAAGTCATCATTAGCGTAACAGTTGCTATATTTAGGGTCTTGGTCCAGGGGGTTTCTATAATGCCTGCCATCTAGAGAGACTGCCTCTAGTTCCGAAGTTGAATGGGTATAGTGTAATCATGTTTTCTCAACTGAAGCTGCAACATTTGTTGCCAATAAATCACTAATGATTGTGGGGTAAAAAGTGTATAATAGGGTTATAAATGTTTTATTGTAATGTAACTATGTAATTATTTTGTTAGTAATGCCATTCTGTTATTCTTGCAGGGAAAGCAGAGCAGGAGAGACCCTGAAGACTCATCGAGATTAACAGGACAATGGTGTTGGACTTTGGAATTAATCCAAGTTAGAGATGGACAGTTTAAATCTCCCAGAGACAAATGCACCATCATGTTTTTCTGATAATAAAGTTTCATCAGTGTATTCAAGATGCGTGCAGCTTCTGGTGACTGCCCAGAGAAACATCTGTTATGACTTTTCATGCATACCAACAGTGACACACTGATATCCACTAAATCAACTAGCCTATATAGTGCTGTGAGATATTTATTTTGGCCTGTCACCACTGGTCATTGAGCAGAACCTTACTCTGCGTAAATACCTAAATTGATCTGTCTGGCTTAATGGTCAAGAGGCTTCAGTACAAATGTGAAGAATATTCATGGGTTTGTGTGTAAATTAAGGGTTCTTTAAGAACACCGTTTTGAGCACATGGACATGGAATTTTCCACTCTGACCATGAGCAAGAAATAATTATTGTGACTTTATTTTAATGATGTACGGAAGGAAAAGGGAAAAGTATTTTTCAAGACGGGGCACACAGGATCATGTGGTTGGATTTTTTAAATGATGATCCTGAATTGCATCAACAGGAGTAAGTGCATGATGTGTATGTGCCTAGTTTTGATTAGGAAGATTCTTTGTGGTGGACAGGTTGTTTTTTATTTCTATCACTGCTATTTCATGAATAATATACAGGGTCTATTGGAATGCAGATCCATGGTAAGCAGTTAATGTCTTACATCTTCCCTGATTTGTCTGTGAAATTTGAACACTTTGTTATAACATGTTAGGAGGATGGTGTGCACTTAATGGGACACACAGTGCCTGTCTAAAGTATTCACCCCCTTTGACTTTTTCATGTTTCATTCATTTTTTTCAACATTGACTCACAGTAAACTCCTGCGTCAGTGAAAACTAATTTCTACAAATTGATCAAAATTAGGTACAAATACGAAAATAATTGATTTCACAAGCACATTCACCCTGTTCATGACACAGATAAAGTGCACAATTCTAATGGAAATCACCTGTGTGTAATCAAAGTTTGACAGATGATTTTACACTATGTATCTGAAAGGACTAACGGCTGGTTAATCAAAAGTGCTTGAGCTGTTTTACAAAGAATGGGTTAAATAAAAAATAAAAAAGGTCACATATATTTAAAGCTAAAACCAACCTATCCATATTGGGTAGACTCAAGGCTGGAATTGCTGCCAAGGATGCCTCTTTACTTGAGGAAAAATGTATTTTTATATATTTGTGCTCAGTACATATCAATTTGTTTCATTTTGACATTGGTTTTTTTCTGTTAATATGTGTCAGTTTGTTAAAGCCACTGTGATTTAATGTAAAATAATAAAACATGAAAAAGTCAAAGGCAGGTTGAATACTTGCTATGTGCATTGTATGAGCCATACAGTCAGTTACTATAACTGACAAGTTATAATACTGTTATAATGGTAAAGACAAGTCTGTTGTACAAGACAATGTACTCCAGTGTGTATTTACAGAAATGTTTAATGATGTACATAGTCCTTGTCAAATTAACTGACAAAATCATCAGCATATTTTAGGTACCTTTAAGTACCTGAAGAGACCAGAAGCAAAACTGGAAGATTATACAACTGCAAGTTTTGTGCAAATAGCTTGATTGACATTAAATTTGTTGTGTTTGAAAATACTGATGTCATTGACATCTCTAATTGCTAGAGCTGGGATGTAAAAAAGATTTTGCAGTGATTTAAAAAAAGATACTGTAATGCTGGTAAAAAAAAAAAAATTGGGCCTTTTTTAAATTCCATCCCTATCTTAGAATTTGTGGTTGTTCAAATTTAATATAGCAATACCAGTCTTTCTTTCATGAAGATTTTCACAGATATGGGCCAAAAATGTCTGTAGAGTTGAAAAAACAGGTAGTACAATACCAAGTCCAATAAACAGTACTTTATTTATCCACATTCACTGGACTTAGATCATTTTATTTTGTGTGCTTTGTATTTATCTTATGGTAATGGGAATTGGTGGGATAAGTAGCATATGTACATCCATCACATTGGTGCAGGTTAGGCCAGGTACAAGTAAGCGCTGCCCAGCAGAAAGATGTGTAAAAAAAGTGTAAGAATCATTGTTGGTAAGGAAGCTGTCGATGTCCAGCCCCTGTGCTTGTGCCTCTTCATACAACCTCCCATCAGTGATGGCCCCTGCTGCCTCAGTGGGTCCATCCTGACCATCAGTTCCACCACTCAAGAAGACAGGACCATTAGGCAGGAGCTCCAGGCCTCTCAACTCTAGTCCCACTCGCAGAGCCAGCTCCTGGTTTCGACCACCTCGACCCTTGCCTGTCAGTTCCACAGTGGGCTCACCTCCAGCTAACAGACATGTGGCACCCCATCCGTCCATACGTACTTCACCCAGGACCTGCATGGTGCGGCAGAGGTCCCAGCTCTCCACTCCTACTTCAGGCCCCAGCCTCAGCACCTCAGCGGCAATCTCTGGAGGAGGTTCCTCTTGAGAACAGGCAAAGCGGGCCAGGAGGCCGTAAAGTCTGGAGACTGACCTTACATCGCCACACACTCCTGGTGCCAGCACAACAGGGCGGAAACCTAGCTCTCGAGCCCGGCGACTAGCACACTTGAGGGCAACGCTGTTGGAGCCAATCACAGCGTTGAGAACATGTCCTGATGTATTAGATTCCTCCTTATTCTCCCTCCACCGGGGACTTTGTCTCCCGAGGACTTCCTTTACTGAGGCTGGTAGAGAGTTCAACAGCTTGTAACGTTCAAGGACTGACAAAACCTCTTCAGGCCACACCTCACTCCACACTGTGGGGCCGCTGGCTATCAAGTCCAGAGGATCCCCGATTACATCGGACAATATCAGTGCAACCACCTGTGAAGAAGCAATTAGAGGAGTGATATTCAAAGTACAATGCTGGAATGAGTCATCCCCTACAATAAAAAGCTGGTTAAAGAACAGTATGTTACCTGGGCAGGGTAGGCACAATGTGCAAGCCCTCCACCCTTTAAGAAAGACAGGGCGCGTCGCACAGTGTTCAGCTCTTGAATGGTGGAACCAGCAGCTGCAAGTTTGCGCGTAACATCTAGTTTCTCTTGTAACGAGATTGGTGGGATGGGTGCAGGTAATAGCGCAGAGCCTCCACCTAGACACAGTTTCACCACCTTGTATTAGAGATTTAAATTTAATTTTGTAAAGAAAAAGCAACAAGAGAAGGTATATTTTTACCTGAAATCAGTACAAGTAGCAGGTCGTTCTCCGTCAGTTCACTGGCTAACTGCTTGATCCCTTCAGCTGCCTTCTGGGCATCAGCATCAGGCAAGTTGTGTTTAGCTCCCTCCATTACTTTGATGCGACTGTTTTCTTTCAACAACAGATGGCTGGGATGGAAGTGAGACATTTTATTATGCTGCTTAATCTTACTTTTTGTGCAATACTTTTAAGTTGTTTACATCTTAAGGCTTTTGCTTACTCTTTCCCATGCTGCTGTAATGTCTGCTGAATCCCATGTGGCACGCTTATTACTCCTTTCACTAAGTGATCCCCAATAATCCTCTCTGCCTCAGCAGCCATACCCAGTACAGCTTTTCCAAAGCCCACCAAGTACAGGTTGTGTTTGAGTGTGAATTTGTGACCATCGATAATGATTGAGTCCTCCTTGCGCTCTATACTCTGCCGGACCACAGTGTCTGGCTGCACAGCTTCCACTGCAGCTGCAAACACACCGCGCGCCCGTGAGTCCATTGACATTTTGCACAACGTAGGTTTTCTCCTTCCCACCACGAGGGCCAGAAAAGGCTGAGGCCGGAACAGGGAAAGAACACGGGCCATGGACAGTTCAGTGGGTGTGTGCAGAAATTGCCTGAAAGATTAAAATTCAAGTCATTGTTTATAAAGACAGTTGCCACAAAAACATATTATTTTAAAAAGACCAAGCATATATGACAATGTGCAGAGAGGAAAAGGTTAGATATTGTACAGTTATTCACATATATTTTTTGTCGGTTGAAGGCCTGACCTCTTAAGTAAATGTTGAAGAACCTGAAGTTTAACTGTATATTAAGTTATTCATCATTGTAAACACTAACCTTCTCCAAAGAACTAAAATTTCTGCAATCATAACTGGCAGCATGGACTCAAAATTCAATATGTTAGGGCATTTATGTTAGTGTCAGAGGTCACTGCTGGATTGCATGGTGTAGTGAGTACTGTGAGGTACTGGCACAATTTTACCTACAAGCACGGTGCATTGAAAAGGGAAGCCGCTGAAGATTAAAACACCAGTGACATTTGCAGTAAAGAAATAAATCTAACAGCTAATGGGTCAAATCCAAGTCAAAAACAATTGGCTGTGATCACAAGAAATCTGTATTTTAATGGTAAAATCATACTTCAAGTTAATAAACTAGTGTGTGGTGCTGTTGAATACCAATTCTGCTCACATGAATGAATAACTTGTTCATGTGTTGCCTGTTAGCTTACTTTCAAACCACTGTCTACTTTTTGTGTTTATATCAACCAAAACCTTACAAAGATAAAAACTGTTATCATCCTAAGTCAGTCGCACATTTCCCTGTAAAACTGCTTTCTAAAGACTCATGAGGCGGCCTACCTGTGAATGTAAATGGGATATAAAGCCTGTGGATTCCTGTGGAAGCCTGTTATGTGTGCTCCAGCTCAGCAGTCAGGCAGCGTAGCAAAAATCTGACCAGAGTCTGACTGGAGTTGTGTACCCTGTGTGTAATGATTAACTTGAATGGACCACAGGACACATCAAACCCCTGACCACCCAGCTGTGCATTTGTCTGTATAGTTGTTTGACACAAAGTGGTGAAATCCATGAGAATAGTATCTGACAGACTTTGGAGCCATATATGCTGCAGCATAGTTCAAAGGACACACAACCTAAAGCTAGTTTACACTGAATTTTATGTGTAAATAAACTAATTATATTTGATTGTAACATTTTAGATTCATTCATCAGCCAATGGGACCTTTGTCAAAAACTCTGACATAGACATTCAGGTCATACAGTGTTGGAAAGCTGTCTTTTTGATGTGTTTCTGCCCATATTCAGTGCCATATATCAGTATATTACAACAGAACAAAAGAAAGTTGTGACAGCTTGTCATCATTTTGAATATGATTTTTTTTAGAGGATTGTATATAATGTAAATGAACTGGGGATGATATAAACTAGTCAACCATCAACGGTTTTGACATACTTCTGTGGTGTCTTTCCCTTTAACGTGTATGAGGCCATTGTGGGAAATGTTGCAAATCAATGAGCAGGGCTGCTTTAGAGCAATATTTAATTTTTTACACGGCTTTTGCCCCACACGAAGTACTTTGATTTGCCAGGTAGGCTATTAGATGAGCTAAAAACAGACATCCCCATCTGGTTATTTTATCTATTAACCATTTCTGAATACATTTTCCAGAAAATGTATTAATCACGATATATATTTATATAATGCTATACAATTACATATACTGTGATAGAGGACTGTATTCATACCACCCACCCTTACGGCGCCCGTCAATCTTTTACACTATCTGAGCACTCTTGACATTTGACAACACACGGACTAATGGCATAACAGTTGAAAGTTGCTTCATACCTCAGACCTTCCTTTCTGTGAGGACAAAACTCCTGCTGTTATTTTCTCCTTCACTTTGCTTGCGTCCATTTTGCTGCCTTGACAAAAAACTGGAAAGTAGCAGAAAACAGAGCAGGCTGTCAAACACAAGCTGCTAAATGTGACAGAAAGTGTTGGACCAGAGGGGGGGCAGCTTTCAGACAGACACATAACATAAAACCAGACTCGATGGGAAAGACACAGATAAATTGTTCAGTTGAGTGCGGGTGACAGTCGAGAGTAAAATATAATTGTATCCTCTACTTGCCTCTGTGAGCAGGTTTTGGTATTTTTTATGAATTGTACTGGGTAATAACGCTATTGTTTCTCCCTCCCTCGTACATAGATCATGGATTATGGCCACACGCAACTATCGCGATAACTATCATATCGCGTGGTTTCAGACCAATGCGCGCGTCAGATGATATGCGCGTCACAGACCTGGCGAAGGCGGTGCTTTTCACTCCCTCATCACGCCCGTGGATCAGAAGTATCACAGGCGGGCTTTCGTCGCTGTTTTTGAAGTATACTTCTAAAAAAAAAAAAAAAGAACTGTTTGCACCATTGCAGTTCATATACATATCTATATCTATATATACGAGTCACTGTAAGTGACATCTGTAATCCGATTTAAAGTAAAAGGAGGGCCTGCTTCCCCTCAAACACAGACAGAGGCCATCATGAAGCTGACGGACAATGTGCTGCGGAGCTTCAGAGTTGCTAAGGTGTTTCGAGAAAATTCAGACAAAATTAATTGCTTCGATTTCAGTTCAAACGGAGAAACAATTATTTCCAGCAGCGACGACGATTCCTTAGTCTTGTACGACTGCCAAGAGGGAAAGTAAGTGTTTTTTGTCCATTTAATCGTATTGTTTTTGACGTTAGCTTGCTATGCTAGCCAGCGAGGCCTACTGCACTGCGATAATAAACTGCAGCAGTTGAGATGTAAGATTTCTGTATGTGCATGCAGTTTAAAAACACCTGCAACATTCATTCTGCCAATTTCTGGTGTTTAAAGTTATGTGCTTGTAAGTAATATGCTATGTGTCCATCATATTGTTAGAAGTAGACCATAATCTGTTAAAATCAAGAGTTGTACAATGAAATGGGCTAGTAGTAGTTACGTATGTTTGAGTTGAACCCTTACATTGGTGGAACAGATCTGCTTCTAACAACTTGTAAATAATGAAATTATCAATATGATGTAATCTAGAAATCTTTTTGATTAATAGGCAAAAATTTCAAATAGTGCTGCAACGATTAGTTGATCCACAGAAAATCAATCGCCAACCATTTTGATATTTTGGTAATTAAGTTATTTATTTTCTAGCAAAAATGTAAAACATTTGCTGGTTCCAGCTTCTCAAATGTGAACATTTGCTTCTCTTTTTCTATTATTAATATTATGTAAATTGAGTATGTTAGTGATTTAGAGTTTTGGATGACCAAAACATGCAATTTGAAAATAATTTGAAATTGTGACAGACAGTTTTCACTGTTTTCTGACATTTTGTAGACCAAACAATGAATTGTAACCAATAATGGACTCAACTGCTAGTTGCAGCCCTTCAGTAATCTATCACTATTGATCTGATTTACAGGTTACATTACAAATGCTCATCATTAAATGTCAGAGCTCAAAGCAGTGTTCTAAAATTGCTGAACAGCAGTCAAACTCAGTATTCAGTACTTAAGAGTCAAAACAAAGAAAAAGCAAGTATCTCTGCAATGAGGCTGTAACTTGGATGTGTTTGGTATTTTTGTTAAATGGCAAGTAATAATTATAAAAAGACGACTAGATTATTTGTCAGCATGGGTTAATATCTTTTAGTGATTCAAATGCTTATTTGCTTATTTGCTATGTAATCTGTTTTATGGCAGACCCAAGAGGACTCTCTACAGTAAAAAGTATGGAGTGGATCTGATCAGGTACACACATGCTGCAAACACTGTGGTCTACAGTTCCAACAAAATCGATGGTATGTACATACAAATACTTGATTGTCATATTCATTCAGACATTTAACTTGCTTCATTGTAATGCAGGAGAAGATACCATTTAAGTTATATCTCAGTGTTAGATATTATCGCTCAGTATCGTTATCTTGTCTTGACATTTTGGTTCCATCAGCAATATGATATGTTTCACTGGTTGAACTGTTGAGACATCGGCCAGTGGTTGATGTTTACAGGATGCCATGCCCCTGTGGACCACTGCTGGATCGTTGGGGGGGACACTGCTCACTTTGGTCTGAGGTAGTTGTTTGTACAGTTTGAGGGTCTGTGATTCTGCCCCATACAGGAGCTAACTGTACAAATGACTGCCTTGCCCACGGTTGAGTCAACTCATCAGACCTGCCTGTAATCAGCTTCATGTTCGGATACCAGCTTGTTTGTTGCTGTTGCTGTTCATGTTTGACGTATGACTCTGTAATTTTGTTAATGTGTTATTATTCTTGAAGATACTATCCGGTACCTGTCGCTTCATGACAACAAATACATCCGCTACTTTCCTGGGCACAACAAAAGGTGAGGACTGGATTTATGCTGTTCTGTCTGTACCTTCATTTCATGTTAAGAGTTGAGTTGGAAGTCCCTGTCTCATTTTCTCCTTGTTTCTTATTATTTTTGTATGTGACCAGAGTGACGTCTCTCTCCATGTCTCCTGTGGACGACACATTTATTTCTGGCTCATTAGATAAAACAATTAGACTGTGGGATTTGCGGTCGCCTAACTGCCAGGTGAGTACCTTTTTGTTGTAATTTGGTGAGAATCCATTGGTCTTGCACTAATATGTAATTTATAATATAAAATTAGGAATCGGGGGGGTTAAAATCGTTACTGACCTCCCCTTGTCATCTATCAATTTTAGGGTCTGATGCACCTACAGGGGAAGCCAGTGTGCTCCTTCGATCCAGAGGGCCTCATTTTTGCTTCTGGAATAAATTCAGAGATGGTAAAACTTTATGATCTGCGGTCTTTTGACAAGGTAAGAAGTGTTTGTGTGTGAGAGAGAGACCATTCATGAATTCATGATATATGTTTCTCTAAAATTTGAAGTAAATATCTTTAATTTAATTGGAAATATTCATGAATCCTCCTGTCAACAGGGTCCCTTTGCAACCTTCAAGCTTCAGTATGACCGGACGTGCGAGTGGACAGGACTCAAGTTTAGCAATGACGGAAAACTCATTCTTCTTTCTACAAATGGCGGAGCCCTTCGCATCTTAGATGCTTTCAAGGGTGTTGTGCTACATTCCTTTGGGGTAAGAGACAACTCATCGTCACTTCCCAACAAACTGTTCACTGCTGCAAGTAGGCCTGGGGGATAAAACGATAGCGACATGTACTGACAATAGACGCTTAATCAATAGCAATAAGAAAATTGTTCGATAGAATGTTTGATAGTTTCACTTAAATGCAAAGCTCCATGAAAGCACATAACTAATGAACCCTGAGCCATCATATCCCTTGACAATGGAGCTGCTACAAGTGACATGCAAACAGCCAATCATTTAACAGGTGTGTTGTTCGATTGCACCATCGACATGTGACACAACAGAAACAGCGTGGAGTGAAAAAATGAGTGCAGACAGTAAGGAAATTGCTAATAAAAAAGGACAGGTCAGCTGGCAGGGTTTTTTTTTTTTGTTGTTTTTTTTTTGCTTTTTTGTCTGACCGATATCAGAACACTGTTGTGTGTAAACTGTGCAGGAAAACCATCCCAACCAAGAGCGGAAATACAATAAACTTAATTTGTCACTGTAGACGCTTCCACCCTTTGTATGTGTTCCTTTTGTCCTTATTTACTTTTGTTAAATTATTACCTGTGTGCCTTGATAAATAACGGAGTTAAATTCAAAGTAAGGTGGATAGAATCAACCATTTTTCTCCTTGTTTTTATTAAAGATTATCAGTAATTATCGATATCGACTGAAATTAAACGTGTTGTGATACATTTTTCAGCTATATCGCCCAGCCCTAGTTTTAATACTAATATGCACAAAATAATTGCTCATGGATGCTGCTGTTCATTTACCTACAGGGCTACAACAACAGCAAAGGGGTAACACTGGAGGCATCATTCACTCCGGATTCCCAGTTTGTGATGATTGGTAAGTTAAGGTCGCTCTTTCTCTCTTGTTGTTGCCTCAGTGTTTGAAATAGATTCAGACATTATTTCATAGAAGGAACAACACCCAAATGTTGGCTTTTTTTGCAAGCATAATAATTCAGTTGATGAATTATAATAAAGGCATACATAGACAAACAAATGGTAGGAATGGCCTTAAGTATACAAATCAATTCCTAAATTGTAGTGATGCATAGCAAACATTTTGCATATTAAAACTAAAAGATGCTATGGTTAGTGGTATAAGAGAAGGCCAGTCAGTCTATCTCACAAATGCCATTCTTTTGTCAAATAAAGGCATTTTTTTAAAGAATGTAGGACTTAGCCATCATATAACAGCGCCGGTCATGTTTTCATCAAATGTTTGTTTTGTTTGTATGTATATTTCAGGCTCAGAGGACGGAAAGATCCACGTGTGGAATGCAGAGAGCGGTATGAAGGTGGCTTTACTAGATGGGAAGCACACAGGACCGATTACCTGCCTGCAGTTCAACCCCAAGTTCATGACGTTTGCAAGTGCCTGCTCCAACATGGTGAGTGGACTAAAAGGGTTACTGAAGTAGATTCCTTAATGATTATTTTTGAAGCTGCATTTGGAGGTTTAACATGTTGTTTTAGTGGAATTTAGTACCAATAACATGTTTATGTATTGTGATGTCACTAAACTGAGCATTTCATAGACTTGATAACCTTCTTAGTCACGTTACATTGTGGGAATGGAAAGCAAGACAGCAGAAAGTAAATTGGATATACTTCGTTTGGTTTCAGTAAAAAAGAAAAACTCGGAAACCTCATCTATATGGACCACGCACGCACACTAAAACACCAGCAAATGCAAAATGGTTCTAATGTGACTACATATTTTGAACGCTTTCTCATCTTTCAGGCGTTCTGGCTCCCCACCATTGATGACTGACGACAGCAAAGTGAGGGCTTCTGTTGAAGACCAAAGTCAAAGTGACCAGCAGGGGTCAGCACAGCCTGCTCAGTCTAAATTTCACAGGAAGTGCGGCCCATTCAATTGTAAATAAGTACGTAGCAGAAATAGATAATTTGTCTATCCATTTTTTTATATTTGTATTTAACATTAAACCATTTCTTTGTAAGATGTTGGTTTTGTCAACTTTATTGTTCTGGTGTGTGTACATGTGTATTCCACAAATCATTGAGATATCCACTGTTGAAATATTTATCTGATTTAACCACTGTTTTTCTTTTTTCTTTTCTTTTTTTTAATGAATGAATCCATCCAAACTTACTGAATGTGTTTTTATTTTTGTCCTAATTCACTTTGGTATCAGTTAAAAAGGTCAACTTAAATTTTCCAAAACTTCAAGATGATATAGTGAACTTTATAGAGCATCTTTGCTATATGAATTATATAGTTCATAGTTTATTCATATGAGTTTTAGTTGGCAGTATAATATTCATTTTCAGTTCAAATGATTGTATAATTTTATAGCAGGAGTTATTAGAAACCCTGTTATCAGTTTTAATTTTGAGGATCTGAGATTGGGAAAGTGCTGTCAGCATGGCCAGGTGACTTATCACTGCAAAAACATCTTACACAATCTGTTGACCATCACAGTTGTCATGTGTGGAGAAAGTTGAGAGGTCGACATGGTTGGGTAAACTTTCCAAAGCAGTGTTGATCAAATGTGGCTCCTTTTTAATGAAACTGCTGCTTTTGTTTTTCTTACCTCAGCCCATTTGTAATTCATACGGAGCAGAATATTGGTGTTTTTGCTCTAACAATACATGGTAAAATTGAAATGAGAAGATGTCAACGGTGAAACAATAGTGCAGTGGGTTACATGCTGGCCCAACTGCCCCAGAGATCTTACAAGTAGCATCCTACCAATACCTTGCTTGTGACAATACACCTGACTTCCATTGCTCTTGGCTCAGAAGTTGGTAATTAGGTTTACAGGACACTATCGCTCCACTGTAGATCCTGGTGTGTGGTGGGGGGTTTCACAGGCCAGTGGGAGCTAAATTTGGGAGAGAGGTGATCAGGTTCCCTCACTGTGTGCACATGATACTGTCCTAGTTACTTGAGCGATGTCACTTCTCACACCGTCACACTCTCAACGAGTCCAGACACACTCAGCGACCCTCTTCTTCAGTAGTCAGGACAGCACTTAGTCACATCATCTGAAGTATTGAACAGGCTCCTTTGGTTGGATTTTCGTGTCTCTTGACTGGACTGAATTTTTGGGCCTGGTGCCGTGGAGCTCCAGTCCTGTCTATTGCTTCTTCTCCGTCTCTCAACACCCCTGCTACATCGCTTGGCGGGAGGAAGAGACTGCTGACCCGCCATGTTTCTCGCACTAGTGGTGACGCCAGAGCTGAGGGAGTTCCTGGCCAGGGCAAAAGGTGGAGCAGTGCGCCTCATCAAGGTGCGCATCCTAGATGGTGAGTGATCCAGGACGGTGGAGCAGTCAAATATGGGGATCAGTGGGATGGGATGTAAGATACAAATCATCCATGATATTAGTTTGTGTATCACCCGGTGTTTTAAAAAACTTGATGTTTGTTCATTTAATTCATAGCATGTGGTTGGTGGATTGCTTTAAATCTGAGCAAAAACATCTTACATAATCTGTTGGGCAACTTTCCAGAGCTTGTCACTTTAGAAATTGGCACTCTACAACTCACTGTCATCTGGAAAAACA
Organism: Maccullochella peelii; assembly: GCA_002120245.1. Lineage (NCBI taxonomy): Eukaryota > Metazoa > Chordata > Actinopteri > Centrarchiformes > Percichthyidae > Maccullochella > Maccullochella peelii. The sequence continues at coordinate 61,787 of LKNJ01003898.1, forward strand.
AGTTCTTTATGCAACGATGCATCCTCTATCACAGTTATTGCCAATGTTTTTGAGGTTGAGAGCCCTTAAAATGAAACAATGTCTACCTGTGACCACTAATCACATGTAATGGTCTTTGTGTGGACATGAGTGGTGAACCTTTCAACCAGAGAGGTTTTTCCTTTTTGGACTGTTTCATTTGAAGGATTTTTAGAGGCCTACGGTTAGGGTTAGGGTTAAGAGGTAGTTTTTTGGGAGAGATATAGTTTTCCTTTCTTATCCCGTAATCTTCAGTGGCCCCTCAGATTTTTCTTGGGACCGTTTGAGGGGTCTTGACCCCCAGGTTGGAAACACTTCTTTATAATATAATCTATGTCTAGAACATGGCTGTATTGGCCTCGTGTGGCTCAAAAGGTTTTCAAACCAGCCATGTTGTCCATTTTTCAGGAGCTGGAAAGTCTTTGTTCATAGAACAATCCAACCAAGGGGTCATGAGATGAATCTAAGTGGCGACCCAGAAGGTTGTTTAACAACACTTAACAGCAGTTCTAAAAGACTCTTTGATGAAATATATTGTTTGCTGAACGATACAAAAGATTTTTAACCCGTATCTCAAGTTGCGACTATATTTCCTAATGCAGGTAGCCTGGAATTGGCATATCTCCTTGCTTGTTTTGTACGACACAAAAAAAAGAAAAAACATACTATTTTGTATGAAAAAATAAAATAATACAATGTAACATCAGTTTAGACAAATATAACTTTGTATCCCATCATAAAAATTGAGCAAGGACATGCTGTATGTTATTTCCAGCTGCCATCTTTGTTTGGATTAGGAAACAATTTAAGAAACTGGTTAAAAATCATTATTATCGTGCAGCAAACAGAATATTATTTCATCCAGATGGTTAGAAGAGTCTGACTATCATTGTGCCTATCATATTAAATATTTGGTCTCATATTTGGAGTATTGATGTCAATAGAGATGACGAAAGGGTGTCGGCTCAGAAGCACTGTGATCTTCCCAGGCGTCACTTGGCTATTTTGAGCCACATGTGACTTGACATGGTTGCGTGCTTCTGCTGCTGCCCAGTGACACTAATGTTCGTTCCAATGTCAAAAGAGAAATAAGATCATTCTGGCCGGTTTCATCACCATCGGCTTGGTATGCCACTTGGTTTCCTACCTCCCAACTGTCTGCTGAAAGCATATGTCTCATGATTATATAACTTTGTTTTAAATTTTAAGGAAAAAAGGCAATAGGCCAAAAGCGAGTAATTTACATACAGTTTAACACTAACATGGACCTATAAAGACAGGGACTAAGAGAGAATGGCTGATGGAAAGTATGCGTGTCTGCAGAGCTGGAATGTGTTGTGCCTCAGAATAGCAACATGCCCCGAGAGACAGTCAGGAAATCCCCCTGCACCCCACAAGGACATCAGACTTTAGGTGTATGTTTTGTGTATTTCATTATTTCATTTGTCAGTTCCATTAAGAGATTTTGCCTCATCCTTTCAAGTCAGTCAGAAATTCATCTGGTAATATTTCTTAACCCAGAGGTTCAAACTGCAATAATCCTAATTCTAAATGATTACTGGCCGTGACTGTAGACTATACTATCACCTAACTCCTACTGTATGTGTCAATGTGCTCTGCAAAGGGCAGGCTACATATAGGGGGGTAAGGTATGTGATGAGTACTGGTCTGATTTACAGAGCAGCTGGCGCTGGGGGCCTACAGAGAGCCAGAAAAGAGCTGGGACCAGGATTATGATCACTTTCTGCTTCCTCTCCTGGACGACCAGGAGCCCTGCTACATCCTATACCGCCTCGACTCCCAGAATGCACAGGGCTACGAGTGGATCTTCATATCATGGTCTCCTGACCAGTCTCCAGTATGTCGTACCACATACTCTTCGTTCTGCACCATATACCGAAGCTACACACACACATTTCTGTTGATAGATGAAAGCCTCAAATGTGCACATTTTAAGGAACTTAAAGGAGACTTTCACCAATTTAGTATTGCATTCCCATATAGCCGGGGGACTTACAGGAGTCAGATTTAAAAAGTGGTCAAAGCAGCAGAGGCAGCACTATCCTGACTTTTGGTTCCTAGTACCCTGGTATTTTGGAAGAACCGAAAAACTCCTGTCACTGGAAAATTTCATACAGGCAAAAAGCATTAGTACCATATGTATGTAAACAAGCCATCTGAGGGCACCAGCAGGTGTGCCATGAGTCAATGCTGAGTTTGCTGCATGTCATCCTCTCTCTCCGCTGCCTTTCCTGTCTCTCTCTACTGTCCTGTGAAAATAAAGATGAATGCCTGAAAAAAAGTTGACAAATAATTAATATAACTACATAGATATGTATCATTCAGTAGAATCATTCTTAACAAGGCTGAATCAAATAGATACAAAACCACAGAAAAATATGATTAACCAAATACATACATATGATATAACAGGAAATATAAATGTCAAACGATGGATATGTGTCCTACAGTAGAACATTGTTAGACCTCCTAAAATGATCAAAAGTAGCTTTTATAGTATTATGAAAATAGTTACTATAAGTAGGTTAAAAAACAGTGAAGAAAATGTCTATCTGTTTATGAAAAAAAAAGTCTAATGTATAGGACTAGGTTAGAGGTTAAATGGGTATTAAAAGGGCCACACCCATGATCACATAAGAAGAAACCTAATTTAAGAAGGCTATCTTAGTCCTAGCATGGGTCATGTGCCAAAAATGCTGAATCCTACATTTCCCACAATGCAACTTAATAGCATCTTTCATAAGACCCTACGTGCCCACATCTTTCAAACACCACATACCCAGTTTGTAACACAATCCAAGATTGTAGCAATTCTTTCTTGAATTCAATCTTTCCTGAAAACAGTTTTCACCTGACAGCAACATATACACAAACAGTACAGATATTTTCCCCTCTGTTGGTTGCAGGTGAAACAAAAGATGTTGTACGCTGCCACCCGTGCCACAGTGAAGAAAGAGTTTGGCGGTGGCCATGTGAAATATGAGCTGTTTGGCACAGCTGAGGTCAGAAATATTAAAATTCATTTAAATTCACTTTGACAGGTTGTCTGTTTTGCTGTGATGATGTGTTTTAGTGGTGTTTGTCCTGTGCTTCCTGTAAAGGGCCTCTTGTTTTGCTTGCAACACTATAGGAGGACATCTGTTTGCTGGGCTACCAGCGTCATGTGTCCTCCTGCTCAGGCCCTGCCCCACTCACATTAGCTGAGCAGGAGCTTCAGAGGATCAAAATCACAGAGGTGAGAGGTCAACATGCCCTCAGCTGTGTTGTCATCATTACACATAGCTTTGTATGTGGACTGGTTGTTATTTAACACATGCCAAATGTAACTTTTTGTTGTGATTTCTTTTTTAGGGCCGGGTTAAACAGGTATGTTGATAGATTATTTACCATGTATATTTAGTGTGAACTCAGATCTGAGGTGGATGGGGAAAGACACAGAGAGAGCCAAGAAATCAAGTGACCAAATATTATTGATTGAACTTACATTGTACTAGAAAATGTAAAGCTATATTATCCCATTAAACACTGTTTGGATTTTCCTTTAGAGGCTGTGTGTTTGCTTGCTGCCCCCTGCAGGTGAAGACAGAGATCAGGGTGGAGAGTAAAACACTTCAGGGCCTGGCCTTCCCACTGCAGGAGACAGCCAAAAGAGCCCTACAACAACTTGCCCAAAAACGCATCAACTACATACAACTGGTGAGCCTGAGGAGTTCATATAAGAGGAAGGTTACTGCACTGCTCCAGTCAACTTAAAAACCATCATCAGAAGCAGTTTGGTGTCGGGAGTGTTGATGTATTAGACTTCTGATATTTTACTTTAAGAGTGCTGCATTCTGTAAACTCTGCATTATTATTGCGTTTCAGAGGTTGGATGTAGAGAAGGAGACAATCGAGCTGGTGCACTCCAACCCGACACAGACTCAAGATTTGCCCTGCAGAGTTCCCAAGGACACTCCCAGATATCACTTCTTCCTTTACAAACACTCCCACGAAGGAGACTACCTGGAATCTGTCGGTAAGTCACTTGCTCCCTGTACTGATTCCTCTGATAATCATCCTCTTTTTATATCTGTACAAGATGTACACACACGCACAAGGAGGTGTACATCTGTATATCTGGACTGCAGACACTGAGAGATACTGAAAGAGAGAGCTACATCAAAGGTTCCCAACAGTTAAAATGAAGCAATAGTTACTTGTGACTTGCATGTGACTTGTCATCACAGAAAATGGCCTTATTGTGAATGGGAGTTGGCAGCAGTTCAGCCAAATATTGATTTTCCTTCTCTCATTGTTTCATGTGAATTTGCATAGGCCTTAAAAGGTAAAAGTATCCAGGATTTCACAAGAATATAAATATATATA
>LKNJ01003899.1:0-68684 GCA_002120245.1 Maccullochella peelii
TCATCTTTTTAAGTGGGAGAACTTGCACAATTGGTGGCTGACTAAATACTTTTTTGCCCCACTGTAGTTAGGAAACTATGAAAACAACTAATGTTGGCATTACATAAAAGACTTGTAAACAAATAGCTTACTGGAACATGCTGGCTGAGTCGTCCCCCCCCCCAAAAATCTAGTTGGTGGGGACTATAGTGTGCCAGATGGAGTCCAATATAAGCTGCACCCACTGTTCCCTGCACAGACCTGAGGAAGGAAGGTATTGAACTAAAAGCCTCAAAATAACAGATGATGGCCTCGCTCCAGTTTGTGTTGCTTCTCTCTATTAGTCTCTATGGCTCTGGTAAGACAGTGCTGATTTCATTCACTTTGCTGTGTGACTATAACTATTTTCTAAAATGCATGATGAAAAAGACAAGTGATGGGAAAAATTACAGCGAGTATTAATTCAGTTACTAATTATGGCGTTTTTCCCTGCAGTTCTGACTTCTGCTGTTGAAAACGACGGCTTGAAAAACGATCAGGATGCTTTGAAAAGCACAAGTGATGTTTCTTTTCCAACAAAACTGGGTTTTGAACTGAAAACATAAATAAGAAAAAAAATAATTGTGATAGGCAATTAAGATGTACAGGTTTATAATATAATGTGTTTTGTTTATAATAATGTAATCAGAACTTACTGAAATATGATGTGAATCAACAAACCAGTGTCACTACAAGACACCTGGCATGTGTAAGTGATTAAATCAGTTTAAGATGTTGATTTAGTTCCACTATGTCACTTTATAGGATCCTGAGATTGGGGACATCTGCCAGAACTGCACCGGATTTGAGCTGTCCATATTCAAAAGTCAAAATTGAAATACAACTGTGCTATCTGAAGTGCTCGCTAAGATCTGTGCTTGCATAGTTAGACCGCTAGAAATCTTGATGTCTGTTCTTTTATCAGATGAAGCACATTCTTCACATTTAGAGATGCAAAAGCCACATTAACACACACACACACACACACACACACACACACACACAGGAAGGGAAAGGTCACTTCCTCTTGTTGGTGCTAAGCCACTGAACAAAGGCTGAAATTACATTTCACAGGCAGTTTCTGTTGCTCACCTGACCTCAGAGATCCTCTTTCCTCTGATCTGTGAAGAGTCCCATCTACCCAAGAACAAAAAGAAAAAAGAAATCTTAAATCGCTCCATTTCTAATACCTTAATTAACAACTTTGAGTGACACATCATTATGGCAACACGTTTTCCACTAACCTTGACCTCTACAGTATTTTGGTGAAAACTACAGAATGGGTTGAGCCAATGAATGTCTCCACTGACAACCAGACAGACCTGCTCAGCCATGTCTATGAGGTTGATGTGAACATTCAAAAGGTAATAAGACTTAGAGGGAAACATTTGAATAAAAACCACAGTATTATCTGTGGAAAGGCCCCAGTTTGATCTCTGTGTGCTTAACTCCCTCTGCTGTTTATGTCTCTCAATCAGAATTCTCTCAAATGCACCTTCTGCCAATTAATTATCAGCAGTGTTGTGAGCTTGCTGCCTGCAGACAGGACTGAGGTGAGTCACACTCATGCAGTGCACAGGAACAAACACAGTATCTCTTTGTCCTGCACACGGACAGCACTGACGACTGTGTGGATGTTAATCTCCATTTTACATCCTGCTCTCCTGCAGAGTGCTGTGGCTGATGCGCTGAATAAGGTTTGTCAGGTTTTGCCCCACTCTGTCCAAAAAAAGTGTACGCAGTTTGTTAACACGTATCTCAAGGCATTGCTGGATGGACTCCTGAACTACGCTGCACCAAAGGCCATATGCACTGCTATCCGCATGTGTAGGTGCTAGGAGGCACCTTTTGTAGGTGAGTCTATTGTTCACTCACGTGTGCAGTGTGGCAACTAATCTTATAATATCTTCATTATTTTTTGACTAATTGATCGTTTTGTCTAATAATTGTCACAAAATTGTGAATAATGCCCCTCACAATTTCCCAGGGCCCACAGCGACGTCTTCAAAATGCTTGTTTTGTCCGACCAACAGTCAAAAACCCAAAGATATTCAATGTACAGTACAATGATATAAAACACAGAAGCAGCAAATCCAAATGTTTGACACTTTTGCTGGAAAAATGATTCTGTTATTAGTTGTTGAATCATTTTCCATGGATCAATTTATCAATTCATTGACTAATCAGCTCTTCATATGTGCAATTGATAGGATCTGTCTGAGAAGGACCCTATACATTCTGTATAATTATGTTTCATTCAGTTGTCTGTTAAAGCAGGAATTTTATGCAAATTTTATACTTTTTTGGGGCAAATTAAATAGATAGGCTAATAAAGCATATTTATATAAAACAACACCTTATAAAATACCTCTTTTCTCCTCTTTTCAGGGTGGGACTAAACATATGAGTCAACCTCGGTGCCCCCATGGACGTCCCAGATCATTCAACACCAAACTACAAATATTTCTCTAACTGCTCCACAAATGTGGCAGTCTGCCTTGTGATTCTTTCAAAAATTGGTACTGATTTGATATGTTACTGCATTTTGTGATTTTGCATTGTGTATCTAGTCTACACTGAGCAGAACTCAATTTGACAAAATATCATAGACAAAAAGATTATCTGATCTTCAAATAAAAGGAATGCTGAAAACATACTGTATGAAAACATTGATTGTAACAAATAAACCTTTGGAAATTATTATTGCTTATAAATTTGTACTAACCTCTATTCTATATATTAATTTGAATATATATTTTGTGACTTCAGCTGCTTTAAATCATGCCAAAATCAGTCTGAACTTCTCAGACCATGATTTTATCATCAGGTGTAGGATTTGAGGTGAATTTCTTTATATAAAAAAACTACACATTACTGCCCATGTAAAGGTATGTCTAGGTATGTCAATGCTGTTAATCACCACTAGTTCTTTATAACACACAATGAAGGTAGTGAAAGCAGAACAGGAACTACTCTCATGGTTTTCCAAGGATGTGACTTTTACAGCCTCTTTCTACTGAGGCCTACGTCTTCATGTCTTACCATTTTTATTTTCATCTAAACATTTTCTCCTTGTGCCTCTCTCTATATAAAAAATAAATAAATCACTAACTGTTGTGCTAACTAATAACATTAAATAATCATTATAATAATTATATATTAATAATTAAATCTGGTATATGACTTTAAAATGGGATCACTTAAATCTGCTTTATGCAGCTGAAACAAAACATATTGTAGTAAATGTGAACTTACAGTACATCAAGCACATTTCATTAGCGATCTGACATAACAGGTAAACCACTTTGGTTGTGGAAGCCCTGCTCATGACGGAGGAAAATCTATGTGGAACAAAATACTCTTCGGTAACTAAAAAAACAGGAGCAACAGGTGGATTAAAGACCTGACAATTGCTCTCTGCACCAGTGTCTTATTTGAAGCTACCACTAGGAGTCACCGGAGCGATATGGCCATGTGATCAGTGGTTACATTAGATGCACTTAACAGACACTGCTTTTGAAGGAAAAGGCTTGAAGGCCTCAAACCAAAAAATCTTCACCCCTACACATTGTAGGGGCTTTAAATGTACACATAAACTTCAAAACAATAACCTACAACCATTAGTAAACAGTTATCAAAGCATACACATCAGATTTAGGATGACGGGTGAGTTTAAAACACGTTGAGAGGTCCGTTTCGAACCAGGGGATCATACGTCTCACTTGAGTTTCTCAGACCAAAACTGAAATTAGAAATCAGTCTATGGTGCTGTGAAGCTTCAGTGTGAGCACACGGTAGTGTACATATATTAAGTTATAGTTTTAAATAGTACTAGGAGAGAATGTGGAGCTGTGCTGCTGTTTTACACCACAAGAAGGCCAAGATGACACAGCCCTTTTCACCATAAGACCAACTCTGACTGTCCTGAGATACACTTCAGTCAATGTTTATAGTGGAGTGGCTGATACCTTACAAACTGCAAAATATATATGACTATTGACAGCTAGAATGAACCAAACTACAGGGTATGATGATGTGACACAATGCTGCCACTGCATATGTTAAATATAATTATAGTACAGTATCTGTTAACACATCTGAGTCTTTAAAATAAACAACGTCAAGTTTTCTTGGTGTGAGGAACTGAATATGAAACTTGACTAACATTAGCTTACTGACATACAGAGAAAAACAAGGTTCCGCTATTCTGAAGCCAAATCTTATCACAGTAGCATGAGGCTATGTGCCCCCCCTTCAAAATCTGGTTGGTGGGGGCTATAAGTGGCCGATGGGCACTGTCAAATATAAGCTGCACTCACAGTTCCCTGTCCAGACCTGAGGAGGGAAGACATTCAACTAAAAGCCTGAAAATAACAGGATGGCCTGGCTCAAGATTGCTTTGCTTCTCTTCATTTGTCTTGAAGGCTGTGGTAAGACTATAATTAGTTGATTACTTACAAAGTGAATAGTAAAAAAGTGATGAGCTATATTACGAGGATTAATAATTATGATTACTTCCCCCTGCAGCTCTGACCTCTGCTTTAAATAACGATGGTTTGCAAAATGTTCCAGATGCCCTGAGAGCAGTAAGTTTGATTTTTTCTCGTAACGAAATTATATTTTGTATTCAAAACACACACATTCTGATTGTGAGGAGGTTTACAATATGATGTGTGTTTTACTTATCCTACTGATTAAGAACTTCCTGAAACACGAGTTACTAAACAACAAATCTCATTTCAAGAAACAAAATACATTATAAAGAAATTCAGGGCTCTCCTATGAATTTCTAGATACAGTTGATGAAAACATTTTGTATTGTGCTAAAATTGTATGTTATAATGCATCACCCTATGTTGGAGGCGTAATGATGGCGCTACAGGACAATATGATACTTCAACACTTTTGTTCTTTAAGAGAAACCCTGCAATTATTGAAACTGCACACAATAAAATAAAAAGCAATGTGTTTTATAGTGTTGACTTCTTAGAGAGAACTGAGATTTGCATTTCTTCAAAATCAGAAAGTCTCAACCTTTGTAATGTTTCAGTTTTGAATGTAGTTGGAACTGATGCAACCGCAAATGAGTTTCTTCCTCATGAAAAATGCTTTAGATGAACACTTTTAACTAACATTTTTGACTACAAGAAGTATCGTTCCCAAATATATCTTATGCACGCAACAACTTAGAATGAGACAACTGAGTATGTGTAAGTGATCATATCAGTTTAAGACGTTAATTTATTTTCATCATGTGACTTTGACTTTATATTCAGAATGGGGACGTCTGCCAAGACTGCACCCAAATATTTGAACTCCTTGCTGACCTGTTTTCCAATGCAGACTTCCAGGTGAGTACAATAGTCGACTAAGCAGCAAACACATTCCATTGGATTAATATTTGCTCACTGACATTGATACTGTGAATGTCCATATTCCTAAATCCACATTACATACACACTGTGCTATCTCAAGTGCTTGCCAAGATCTGTGGTTGAATAGTTTTCATTAAATAAAAAAAAAAAACCCACTTTAAATTCCTGGAATTATTTTCCACGTGTTCTTTTATCAGTCAGCACATTCTTCACATTCAGAGATGCAAATAATTTAAAATCAGTCATGCATACAGTGAAATTCACTCACACACACTAAAGGACAGGTTCCTTTTTGTTTTTGGTGCTAAGCCAATTCCTATTTTCTATGTCTAACAAAAGTTGAAATGAAATTTCAGACCGTTTCTGTTCCTCATCTGACCTCAAAGATCCTCTTTCTTCTGATCTTAATCTGGTCTGTAGAGAGTCCCATCTGAGACCAAAGAGAGAAAACTGCTTAATTTATATGACTTTTATTAACTAGTCACAAATCATTATTGAAAGACTCATCTTATCCTCTATTTTGGTGGAAAAATAAAAAAGTGTACAACAGAAGACCTGTTACCTATGGATAATACATTTCTCTTTATATCTGGTATAAATTACATTGATGGTTTGGTGTAATTAGATTTATCACCTTAAAAGCATTGTCTATGGTTTGTAAAATGTAATTTTGCTATGCTATGAGCACCACAAAACAAAACTGAAACTACCACATTTACATGGGTAGATACCACGGAGGTACATGGAACTCCAAACTGACTGATATTAAATAAAGGCATAAGTAAGACATGCAATTGATAATCATATGAACAAACACATAAAGGAAATAATACATGGTGAAATAGCATAATAAAAACTCAACTCATTATGAAGTTGGATTTTTAATTGTACAGAAATTTCTATTTCAAAATGCCCTTTTGCAAAAGTCTGTTTCCATGACTCCATTCACAGCCCCATTGCTCCTCAGCCAAGCCCCCAGCCTCTCAACAACTGCTACAACATTTATCCAGCTAGCTCCTGCTAGCTAGAGCCACAACAATGCTAAAGTAAATAAACACAAATAAAATGTAGCTGCTGCTTTAAATAAACACAATTCACAGACACAGAACCTAAACTAACCTAGCTTGACTAGGCTACAGATGCTACCTAGCTAGCCCGCTATTTAGCTTAACATTAGTTTAGCTTTGATTTTTATTTGGCATTAAAGTGAGAGCTGGTATTAACAGCAGATGTAAGCTTTAAAATTCAGTTACCTCCGAAGCTTGGCTGAAAGGTGAGGGGGCGGGAACTGATGACAGCTCCACTGTTACCAAAACTGACATGAAATTTAATCAATTAAATAAAATCCAAATTCCAAAAAAATAATTTAAAAAAATTCTGTTGTTATAAAGCATCTAATTATTTAACAATGTATGTGTTAATTCTTAAACATTATTGTGTCTGTTGCTTTTATTCTGGGCAGCTCAAGTTTTTGTCTCAGAGGTAAAAGCTAAAATTCTTCCTTTAAACCGGCCATAATGAAACTGGCTTTGGCTTGCACCTGGTGCTCAATGATATCACACACCTAATACAGCGCTTTATTTCAGAAAAAGATCATGGATGGCATTGAAAATTTGTGTGACCACCTGCCTGGGCCAGGTGCTGCCAAACTCTGCAAAGAAGAGGTGGAGAAGATGTTTCCACTGGCCATCAACTTCATTACTGCCATTGCAGTAAGTCACATGCTGGATTCATATGGAATCAATCATGAAATCAATAAATCATGCTCTCAAAGTGAAAGACCACGCTCTTGATTAAAGATAGGGGAAAAGCACCATAGATTCATCATCAGAATAATAGCAGGAGTAAAATCATAATGGTGTATTCTGTAGTCTTTGCTGTCTGTGTGTTTCTGATGCTACTGAGAGGTCTATTCTCAACACATATCGTCACACAACTCTTTCTTTGTAGAAACCAGCGGACATCTGCAAAACCATTGGGCTCTGTGGCTCCTGTGACAAGCAGGAGAAGATGCTCCGCTATTTGGTTAAGGAGGCCCTTCAGGTTGCTGTGACAAGTGAAAATGTCAGTACAACTTCAAATGAGGGACACATTTGAAAAGAACATTATATGTGGAAAGGCCCCAGTTTGTGCTTTACTCTCTCTGCTGTTTGTGTCTGTCAATCAGGTGCAGCCCACAACACAATGCTCCTTCTGCATTTTTCTTGTCAAGACTTTGGAAGACATGCTGCCTAAAGAAAGGACTGAGGTGAGTCACGGTCATGCAGTGGAGGAACACATGTGGGAAGGAACAAACATAATATCTGTTTGTCCTGCACACACTCACAGACATACATGTAACCTAAATGCCTCCAGACACCACTGCCGACTGGGTGGATGACTTGATGCACGCTCACCTTTCTCTGTGTTTCTTCTGCAGGATGCTGTGGTCAAGCTGCTGAAGGAGATCTGTCATATTTTGCCCTCCTCCTACCGAGATCAGTGTGAGGCTGTGATTGGCACGTTTAGCAAGACGGTGCTGGACGCAATCCTAGGCTACGCCACCCCTCAGGCCATCTGCGCTCTCATCCACCTGTGTAAAGGGCAGGAGGATCCTCTTGTAGGTCAGTCTGCCTCTCCTTCAGTGGTGTGCGCAGGGCTTCATCTTCAAATTACTTGTTTTGTCCGTCCACTAGTTCAAACCCATGATTGAACCCATGATTTCAACTTCTCACAGCAGGAAAAGCACCAGTGTAACTAATAACATTAATGACGGCTCTGTTCCATTTAGGTATCCCAGTAGTAAACTGTGCCAGTGTGCAAGCAGGAAAAGACCCTAAGGCCCCCGAAGTGATACACCTATGAATGCAACCGTCATTAATGTTATTAGTTGCACCTGTTTGACAATTTAAAATGGCCACTGTGAGAAAGCTCAATTTACAATTATATAAAACACATTTGGTCACATTTTTTTACAAAATGAAACCAGCAAATGTTAATGATAAATGATGATTAATCAGTGAGCAAAATTAATACATTTTCTATCAACTAATTAATTATCATCCAAATGTCCCTGTTTTTTCAGACCCATGCACTTTGACAACGTACAGGTGCAGAGACATCAAGACTGCCCTCAAATGTGGAGTAAGTAAACACGCCATCAGGCTGTAAACTTGGTGAGCTAATGAATGCTCAGTAGTGATCACATTTGACCTGTGTCTTCTCTATGCAGACTGTGTTTTACTGTCAGAAATTTGCCTGGAAGCCGCTCAACTACAACACACTTTAAAATGTTAAGGTGGGTGGAATCTTATGACAATTTTGTGAGAACTTAAATTATATTTAAGTAATGTTATAACATACAACATGTAAAATATGTCCAAATTTCTCTTTTCAGGGTGGGGCAAAGCAAATGAGTCAACCTCGGTGCCTCCATGGATGCAGAACGCCACACTGCAAATATTTCTCTAACTGCTTGACACTTGTGGCATTCTGTCTGATAGTATTTCTTTCACCTACTGATTTGATATCTTACTGCATTTTGTGATTTGGCATTGTATATAGTCTGCAATGAGTGAAGAAAACCTGGACTTAACCTGACAAAACATTATGGACAAAAGAATTATTTGAACTTCAGGAGTAAAAGGAATGTTGAGAAGATATGAAATCATAAAAGTTCAGTGACTAGTACAAAAGGAAGAAAATCATCACAATTATTCTGTATACTTGATAAGATGTTTGTACTTTTAACTAAGATTTTTCTTGAGATTTTTGCACCAACGCTAAAGTGTGTATATAATGGATTGCGAAATATCATTAGATCGGACTTCTTTTTGCCATTAAAGGATCATTTTAAAGTTTTTCAGATTCATCTATGGTATATGACTTTGTCATAGACTGGCCTGCCTACACTATTACTACACTGTATTCTGTAGGCAGGCTCTATTCACAGGTATAAATCCCAAACTTGCACACAGTTTAAAGTCAAACTTTAGTGGTAATGGTTTCTGGGAAGGACTACACAAAGTTCTGCCACATGTGTTTTTATAGTGTATGGTGTGTATAGCTATGTTACTGCTGTTAATAAGCAGCCTTTACAACACACATGCAGTAGAAGTACAACGAAAACCAGAACAGAAAATATTCTCATGGGGGGCGTCAATAGGCAAGGAGTAAGATATTTGGGGGCAGGGGATAGGGGCATTGTGGAAAATGAAAAAAGGCACTTTTACACATTCAGCAACCAGACTTACAGACTCACTTCAAATCGTTTAAAAAATGATTCACAGAAAAATGCTCCTCAACACCCCCCACAGGAGACCATGTAAACAGGCTGGTTTCTCTGTACAACACCAACTAATCATTAGTCTCGTCTGTGGATGAGCTAGTGTATGCAAACATATTGTAAAAAGAAAATCTTTGGGAGGTCAAGTCATGTCACTGGATGATCACACAGACACACCGATCAGCCATAACATTATGACCACTGACTGGTGAAGTGAAGAACATTGATTATCTCATTACAATGGCACCTGTCAGTGGGTGGGATATATTAGGCAGCAAGTGAACATTTTGTCGTTGAAGTTGATGTGTTGGAAGCAGGAAAAATGGCCAAGCGTAAGGATGTGTGACATTGACAAGGGCAAAATTGTGATGGCTAGTCCGATCCATGGAGGCCCCAACCTTGCAACTTACAGGACTTTAAGGATCTGCTGCCAACGTCTTGGTGCCAGATACCACAGCACACCTTCAGAGGTCTAGTGGAGTCCATGCCTCAACGGGTCAGGGCTGTTTTGGTGGCAAAAGGGGGACCTACACAATATTAGGCAGGTGGTCATAATGTTATGGTTGATCAGTGTACATCTCTATTGCTCTTACTTGAGGTTTATCGACAGTACACTCAAGGAACCACAAGGTGATGCCAGAGGAGCCAAACTAAAGACAAGATATCAGTGTTATCAAAGTAAAGAAAAATAAGTCTTAGTTTCCACATTACATATGGGGATACAGCGCCACCTAGCTACATGATGAACACATTTCTGGACACACCAAGTGTGTGCACAGCTCAGACCAGGTACCAACTGCGGTGATTTTTTAAAAAGTGAATACCAATCTCACTTATAGCGGGCTTAGCCTCAACTCTGCCACTATATTGTGAGGATACACGTCCAGGAGTAAAGTCAAAGAGAAGGGCAACTGGGGAAGCATTTGAAGGCATATACTGTGCATTCACAACATCTTGGCTTCAAATCTGGTCAGGGTCTCTGGCACACATCTTTCCTCAATTTATCTTCAAGTAAACTTGTGCTATCCATGACTGATGGGGTACGGTGTAAAGAATGAATACGTTTAAAAAAAAATTTAAAAATGAAATAAATAAAAAAAGCTTTGGGTATAAGCTTAACATTCATTTTTTTCACTTCTGGTAACTCTAATGTGCTGCTCAATTCCAGTGAAAGATTCAAAATCCACAAGCATTAAGTAACATATCTGATCCCACGTCCTCATTTGTACAAAACTTACTCTTACATTCACTAATCTGACCGTGTGCCGCCTCTTATCTCGTTGTCTTGGTCTGTCTGTGGCTCTGCTCTTCATGTTCTTCCATGCCAGTCCACCTTTCACATGGTGCACAGGTGAGACTGAAGGTGTAAAGACCCTAAATGTGTGCGACTGAGTGTTTTTTAAATACAAAAACTTGTGGTACAGATAATTCAGTTGCCCTTCCTTGCTGGTCAAACTGTTCGGTCCCACAATAGTCAAATGCCATTCTATAAAATATTTCAAGTATGGTGTTTCTGTTGGATAAAGGCAGCCCCTGCCCAAAGGCGACTGAGTTGGGTTTCTCTGTAGCTACACCCAGAGTCAGTCTCAGGAAGGGGGGAGTACTGTACCTTGCCTTCATCTTGGTCAGTAGAACATTGTTTCAGCATCATTTGGAACATTCACATGACATTTAAACCAACAAAATAAATTACAAAAATGGAGTGATTTCATGGTGCAGCCCAACATAACCACAAGGTCATTAGCAGCTTCTGACTTCTCTGTAAAACGTCAGAAAAAAAATGGCCTGAAGGGACAGTACAAATCAGAAAATCTACGGATTTTATATCACTCGACAAGCATTTGAACCCATTTGCACCATCAAAATTTCACAGAGAGGGTGAGGGCTGTGAGGGGGACAGAACTGATGTGTTTATGCAATGCTAAATCGTCATTAACCCAACAAAGTTAGATGAAATGAGAAACGACGTGTTGCCATTTAAGAGAAAGCAATAGAGGATGCCAACCGCTGATCACTTCTACAACTAAACTGCAGCGAGAGGAATACCAGTAATGTCTTACAAACCACCATCTACCACCACCCATATGGTCCTTCTGGAAACCTGCTATAAATATGGTTTAAATATATACCGTCAATAATACTTACGGATACAAGTCAGTTAACAAAGATGAATAAAAGCTGGCAGCAATGCTCAAATCTGTACGCACAATTTCTCCAACATGTCTGTTCAATTTAATATCTTGGCATCGGAAATACTATAGTTTTCTCTTGGAGATGTGTACAATGCTAACAGGACGTCTTTGCATGTAGTAGAGGCTGTGGTGAAGTGACTGTGTGTGTGAGAGGAGGAAGAGGAAGGAGAAAGAATAGGAGGAAGAGGAGAAGGAGGAAGGAGGGAGGTAGACAAACAGGATTATCTGTGGTACACCTAAGGCCCGCTGGGAGATTAGAGGAGGGGTTCAGTATTTCAGCTTCTTGGGCACCTCCCATGAAAAGACGTCACGACCAAAGTGACCGTAAGCTGCTGTGCACTGGTAGATGGGCTTCTTCAGGTCAAGATCCCTGAGACAGAAATTAAATTATTCATAGAAACCTGAAGTATGTGTAAAATGTGTATGTTTGTTAGTATAAATCTGCAATTAGATGTCACAGGATACCTTACGATAACTCCTGGACGGAGGTCAAAGTTGTTCTTTACAATGTCCAGCAGCTCCTTCTCGCTCTTCTGGGAGGTCCCGTAGTGGAAGATGGAGATAGAGAGTGGATGGGCAACTCCAATAGCATAGGATACCTGAAACAGTTGAGAGACATTTTAAAAACTAGAAAGCACTCCGCATATACTGTGCCAAGTTTTTTCAATATTGAAAATGTTTCAAATTTTTCCAGTCTTTTAATTTGCATCTGGATTTCTAAACAAGTATTAGCATGAAATCAGTGAAAAGGAAATGTTATCTGTACGTTTTGCCATTCCTACACTTCATTACTGTGGTAACTAAATATTAGGTTATACCAGCAAATTTATTGGCGTCAGCGTATATGGCGGCAGTAAGGAAGTAACGAGAGGTCACTTCCTTCCTCATTTAGAAACAGTGTCCCCATTACATAGTAATGTCCCACTCATTACATATCTTAGTAATTATTCTTAAATAGCCCAATTTAAGGCATTATCATGATGTTAATGTTAAGTTATGTAAAAAAAAAGTATATAGTATATTACATTGCTTAAAACAAGGAAAAACATATCAAAACATATCAAAAACCTGACCACAAAGCTACCAACCTTCAAGCCTACAGGTGGTTCAGTCTTTGATACTGCAATATATAGATTTTGGGCAAGTATCACTTTAGCACTGCAATATACTGTACAGTAGACTCACCTGGACCATCACACGCTTGCAGAGCCCAGCTTTCACCAGAGATTTGGCCACCCAGCGGGCAGCGTAGGCAGCAGAGCGATCTACCTTTGTGTAGTCCTTCCCAGAAAAAGCTCCGCCTCCATGGGCACCCCAGCCCCCATAAGTGTCGACAATGATCTTACGCCCAGTCAGACCAGCATCACCCTGTGGGAAGGAACACAGGACTTTGAGGTTTATGTACATTTAAGACCAAATACATTTTGCGTGATTTTGTTCCATTAGACCAAAGCGTTTAAGAACAGCTACTTTTTATTGTGGGAATGTATCATAATTTAGCTACAAGATGTCAAGACTTGGAATAAGGCCTGCAACATGTGCTCACTGAAAACCAAATTCCTTAAATGATTCAAATGGGAGTTGAAATTTTAGTTCTCTTGGGCTGTGGTCGATTAGTCAAAAGAATTACGCCCTATGTCTTTTTCTAAACACTTCAGCTTGACCTCGATAGAAAACGTCATGAGATCAAGGAAAGATGTGAAGGAGAATTCATAAGGACTTAGTACTGCGGTTGTCTTTTCCTAAGAGAAGTGTACCCTATCCTAAAGGGGAGAAGAAAGGAAGCACTGAAGCACCTTTCCTTTGCATTTAGAGAATTTGTCCAGCTCTTGTCATGGCTGCCATTTCGATACTTCCGGGCTATTTCACTCAGTTAGGAACTTTCCTAAGCAAAAAAAAAAAAGAAAAAAAAAAGAAGAAAAAAAGACTATTTGACCGCAGCCTGGGTGTGACTGTGCGCCGTGCAGGAGAACCAAAGAGGTACAGATTTTAAATACGTTCATGACTTACCTGCGGTCCTCCAATGACAAAGCGGCCACTGGGCTGCAAGTGGTATATGGTTTCATCATCGAGGTACCCACTGGGAATCACCGCTTTCACCACCTGCTCCTTCAGACAATGACACATCTCATCCAGACTTATACCCTCATCGTGCTGCACAGAGACTACAACGGTGTGGACTCGCAACGGCACCATGGCACCCCGATCCTGCCTGTACTGAACAGTCACCTGAGGGGGAAAAAAACAAACAAACAATGAAGAATAAATATTTTAAAAGAAAAGACTTGACTTTACCGTCTGTGCGTCTTTAGATTTGTTTTACCTCGAGGGAGCCAGAACCTCACACATTTTCACAAATGCATGCAAACACTTGCCTTAAGTAATGTAAATATGTCTTTGTAAATTATGTGTAGTTTTACCTAAAGTGATTCTACTAAAACTACTCTAAAACTGTATCATATTTGACGTGAGGACATCATTGCCTTGCTAATGTTAACTTCAATTACTCCAGGATTCATTAAGCCTTGTTATTTCCATTAGAAGAGTGCTAAAAGTGCCAGTAATGATAATACAGAAAAACTGCATGTATTGCTTCTCAAGCAAAAAAGCCTGACAAATGCAAGCAAACATTCATTCATTACATTTGAGCTTCTCAAATGTAAGAATTTGCTGTTTTCTTTGTTTTATATCCTTGGAAATTGAATAGCTTTGGTTTTTGGACTTTAAGTCGGACAAAACAAGCCATATAAAGACGTCACTGTGGTTCTGAGAACTTGTAATTGTCATGTACCATTTTCGGACATCTTATAGCCTATACAATTAGCTAAAATATCAACAGATCAACCGATAATGAAAATAATCGTTGATGCAGCTCTCATCTACAGTAGTAGCAGTATGTCTCTGCTCGCTGTCTTTAAAAATGCATATTTGGAAAGAAAATGCGTTAAAATCTTAAATAAAATAAATAAAATTAAAAAAACTCTCACATGAATAAGAAAAATCGGCAGCTCAGCCTTTTTTTTTTTAACTATGCCCCAAAACTATGGAACTCCCTATCCTATGCTATAAGAGTGTTCCAAGAGGAAAAAAAAAAAGTTATTGCAGTAAGTAATGCAGATGAACTGTGTGGAAGTGGAGGCACCGTTTCCTTGTCTAACCTGAGTTTTGGAATCAGGCCGGAGCCACGGCAGTGTTCCATTTCGGCGTAACTCAGCCATCTTGGCATTGAGCTTGTGAGCCAGGATTATAGTGAGGGGCATGCACTCCTCAGTCTCATCAGTGGCATATCCAAACATCAGACCCTGTAGGAGGTGCAGTCACAAATCACAGCATGAATAGAGGTCAGAGTAACATCACAAACTCTGGCTCCAGTTACCCAGCTGCGGATTAAACACAAGACATAAAATGTATGAACCTGCCGACCTGGTCACCGGCTCCCACGTCCTCCTCTTTTCGATCCAGGTGAACACCCTGAGCAATGTCAGGGGACTGCTGCTCCAAAGCCACCAGCACATTGCAGGTCTTATAGTCAAAGCCTGTAGAACAAGACAACTGAGGTTCAGTAAACTGTTTCACATGTCAGTCCTCACCATGGCACTTCCTTCAAATACGCACTTTAATTTAAAAACTCTGGAAGTTTTACACGTTAACTAGATCTCATCTCATGTGAACAGACTATATGGAGCAGGTCTGTGTAGATTTGTCTCATTCACAAAAGTGTAATGTGAAACTCTCCACTCGACTGTAGTTAAAGAGTTGAAGGCATTTCCTCATTAAGCCAAGGCCGCTTCATTATAGCAGTTGCAACAGGCAAGTCACACTGCATTTCTGCCTTTTTTCTAGGAATCCCTCTGGTTCAGCCTGCAGGGACAAGACAACACCTAGGAAAGGTACATAACTTTCGGCACCTCCTGAACAGGGAGATTAACCGGTTCAGCTACTTAGGCCATGTCAGAAAACATTCACTTACTCCCTACTCACTGCTCACTATATAGGGAAATCAAAAAAAACTATTCCGGTCATTACTCACTCCCTAAAGTCTTCTAAATTTACCTTTTTTCAGTCTTCACAGTGCATCATGATAGTTACCTCTTGATTATCGATCACTACTTTTAACAATGCATTATGGGATAATTTCCCTCCACTATATAATCTTAAACTGAACTACACTCAAAGCTACCAACTTTCACCACCGTACCTTTGGAGGAGTCGTCATAGCCTATGTGTTTGATTGCGTCCCTGACAATCTTCTGGTAGTCAACGTTGGCTCTGGAGGTGATCTCCCCCACCAGCAGGATCATCCCTGTCTTAGCAACAGTCTCTGAGGACACAATGACATGCAGTGTGAGGGAATGAGAGTAACACAAAGTATTGTGTACTGAAGCAGGGCAAGCATGGTGACAACTCTGAAGTTTGTGTTTTAAATAATTTACTTTAAAAAAAAAAAAAAATCTAATGCTTTTATTTAAAGATTTGATCATGTATAATGTCAAACTTTGTTACTAGCTAGAGCTGCAACTAATGATTATTTTCACTATTGATTAATCTGACGATTATTTTCCTCAATTCCTCAATTAATCATTTGGTTTATAAAATAAATAAATAAATATTTAAATATTTGTATATATGTTCTGTGTGTAGCGTGAAGGGGGCTACAACTTGAATTTCATTGTGCAACCCTGTGTTGTAAAATTACAAATAAATGAACCTTGAAAACGGCGTGACCACAGTCGAAAACCCAAAAATATTCAGTTAATGTCAGACCAAGAAGGGCAGCAAATTCTCACATTTGAGAACCTGGAACAGTCAAATGTTTGGCATTTTTGCTTGAAAATGACTACACGATGAATCAATTATCAAAGTAAAGCTGACTTTAAGTTCCTGATTTAGGGCCTGAGTTAACTTCCAGAGGCTCCTTAGTTCCTGGTACAGTTTGGTTGAAATGGGGCGATACCTCACAGGAACCATAAGATACATCAGAAAACATTTCTCAATAAAAAGGAACCATAACATGCAATAGGCAACATGATTGGGAGGACCTCACCTCTGTTTTGCTTCATGCCTCAGCTTGCACATGCATGTTTCAACAATGAATACTCAGTAAACAACAGCTTCTATAGTCGCCGTGCTTTGCTGTCTAAAGACTTACCACATGCTACTTTTGCATCAGGGTCTTGTCTGAGGTGCGCATCCAACACGGCATCACTGATTTGGTCACAAATCTTATCTGTGGAGTAACAGTATTTTTCAGAACTTTTGTCAACACACATAATAACACTTCATGGCAATGTCTCCGTTTTCCTGCTTGTTTTATACTGGGTGTACTCAAGTACTCTAGTTTTTGATCAACTGGAGTGTAAATTATTTCCACGCAAGACAGATGAGAAAAATTGGTGTAAGATGTATTCCACTCCAGCAGCTATGGCATATTTATCCGGGTCAGATGTGTAGACAATGCTCATGCTTACTAAACGGAGCAGTGATTTAAAACACATATTTTAGTGCTAAAACCACTGTTTCTACTATGATACTGAACTTGCACCTGTTTCATGATACAGGTATTTATCCAAATAGGTTTAACAATAGTTTAAATGCATCCAAAGTATAAGAATGACAAGGGACAGACAATGCAGGCTGACAGTAGCATACAACGACCGTCACAAAGAATGTGTTGTGGTGTTAAAATTCAGTGAATGCAAACTAAACACATTTGCAGGAAAAACTTCCCAGAAAGGAGAATGAATAACTTTTAAAAGTAATTATTTACAATACTCCAATACTACCACTGTTGATCCCGTAGTTATGGTTTCACATAAGACAGAAGTTGGTCTAAATATATTTGCAATTTTTTTTGCTACTTTTGTATTGCAGTTTGAGAGAACCTAAAACACAACCGAGAAAGGCTTTTTCCTTGTGCCATTTGTGTGGTTTGATTCTATTTAAATATTTAAACCCTACATACACACAGGTTCACATTATGATACCTTTAACCCACAATGTCTGTTAGAGGTTGTGCAGTGAAGTAGTTTCCACCTTGCTCATCTTTCAAGTCCCCCCCCACCCTCCGTAAATACGCAGTGTAAAGGTGCTTCTAGTGTCCTGCTACTAAAAAGTATGTTGATGTGACTATGTTACACCCACAGCTGAGCAGCAGCCCCCACAGTACCTATATTTAGGACTGCTGGTAAGCCTATTATCTGTTGCAGTGGAGCTGCCCCCACTGCCCCAGTGTAAGACTGGAAACTGCAGCATATTGTACGACAAGCAGCTGAAAAGTTCTGCAATTAACATGTTGTATGTTACAGATGTACGCTCAGTTGGCAGTTAATTAGGCACACCTAACTAAAACTAACACAGTCTAATGCTAATACAACAGTCCTACCTTCATGAAGGTTATAATGTAAAATTTGTTACACTACAACTCTTGACTTAGAAAGTCAAGAATCTGTGATTTTAATTGTACATTAACTCACTTATGAACAGACACCGGTACACTTGTCAAATGAGTAACACTCAGGTTTTGACTGTAGCCACTGTCTGCAGCTTTTACAGACGACATTAAAATAATCTCATATATTATACAGTCTATGGGTCTGCCAAAGTAAGATTTTTTTTCCTCACTGACCAGACAGTAACAAACCCGCTGCTCCTGCACGTGTCACACAGTAGTTAGGTAATAATAATAATAATAATAATGTAATTGTATGGTAACTAGCTATCCTGGCCGATTACTAAAGAGTAAAAACACAATACATTTACATTAGCCGTGTTTATAGTTCTGTGCTGTTGGCTTCTGTCGACAAAAAACCCCACCTCATGTTACAAATTCATGTGAGAAACCTGTGCGGAGCCACATGTGACTGACAGGCATCAACAGTCCTAACTAACGTGATGTTAGCTTAACAGCTAGCCGCCGTGTTGTTAGCATGCAGCCGGGACGGTCCAATTTAACTCCAAAACCTGTATTACCCGAGCATATAAATGGTGTGTTGTTCTTTTGGGGATGGACTGTCTGAATTACATGTAGCTAGGCCACTTTTATACTGTGCTGACAGAGGTACAGAGAGGATGAACGGGGTACTTAGTGGACAGAGACCAGCTGACAGGCAACAAGACGCCGAGCTAACAATAACATGCCACATGATCTTGTTTTAGAGGCTAACAGGACAATTATTATGGTCAAAAGGGGGAGACTACCCTCTCAGAAAGGCAGTTATACATTAAAACTTACCGGGGTGTCCTTCTCCGACTGATTCAGAAGTGAAAAGGAAGCAGTCTTCATCAATGAGCGAGTTGTTATAGAAACCGTTCTGATGGCCGTTCATTTTTATCACTAAACACACTGTTAGCTAACAAGCTAGCTATTCAGATACCGAGATACTGCTTATGGAGTTTAGAAGCCGGATAGGTCTTACAGCCTTTACCTCGGTCTCCTGCTCACACACACAGACGGAGTGGCCTCGCTGCTTCAGGTTTCGGCTCACCGGGCAAAGTGCTGAGCTGATCGGACAGCTGTGTTTATCTGGCTGAAAAACTTCTTCAGATCCTTCAAGTCATTTCTCTGCAGCCAATGTTGTTGTTGAGCGCAGACCATGTGGTGTAAATGGGCGTGCTCTGACTTGAAACTTCAGCTAGTTAACAGCTGCTACATAGGCAACTGTATTTAAGTGGAATGTGCCTCTCAACCTTTTTTTGGCTTGTGACCCCTTAAAATAAAGCAATGTCTACTTGTGACTCCTCATCACAGGTTATGATATGGCCTTAAATATTTCCCTCTCGGATTTGTCTCAATATGAGGACATTTAAATTCCTTACACAGTGAAAGAATTTCACATAATTTAAGATGAGGCATGAAACGGTGAATGTATGGAGTATTTAACTACTTGATTATCTCTAGATTTCTAGGTTTGAAGAGGTCAGAGTATCAAGTAGTTCACTTATCTTCATTTATCTATCTCATTTCAAACACAGAGGCAAGTCAAAGTGATTTACATAGGAAAAGAAAAACAGAATGAAATT
The DNA here is from genome assembly GCA_002120245.1 of Maccullochella peelii. NCBI lineage: Eukaryota > Metazoa > Chordata > Actinopteri > Centrarchiformes > Percichthyidae > Maccullochella > Maccullochella peelii. The sequence goes on from LKNJ01003899.1 coordinate 19,869, forward strand.
CAATACCAACAAGCAATAAAAATCAAAAAGATAGAATAAAATTAGATTTAAAAAGTTTGGTAAAATGAATATAGAATAGATCAGAAATACAGTTACAGTGCAGTAACAAGTTGGAAGTTGGAAAATGTGAAAGTATCAAGCAGGCTATAGATCACTCATTTGAGGGATTTTTAGAGGCTTGAAGAGGAGAAAGTATCCAGTATTGACAGTTTGAAGTGGTGTTTGTCCAATAAAAAGTATTTTGTCTACTTTCCATTTGTTCTTGTTTTATTTTCACACTCATACAGTTACACAACACTGTTTTCCTTGAAACAAAACAAACACATTAGCCTAAACATCCACTCACAGAGCCTCTACAGAACAGGGACTGTATTCACAAAGCTGCTAAGAATAAGAGCATCGATCCAAGATTACTGTTCAAGTCACACGGTCACATGTAAATCTCAGATTGACTGAGGTGGTGAAATGCTCTATCTCTATTCTTGGATATTTTATGAATACAGACCAAGAACTACAGAGTTAAAATTTGAAACCATCATCTGGTCCAAAATGCACGTTTCACACATTTAATTTATGTTTGAACACATAGGCCTACACAAACCACACACACACACACACACACACACACACACACACACACACAAACACACTCTGTCTCTCTGTTGTGAACTATTATACCAATACTTATAATATCAATACTTCTGGTCCAGAGTCCTTATTTTGATACAAGACTGTTTACATGGATCCATATTGCTGTCAATAATAACTGGTCACATCCATCACAGGTTTACTCTGACTTTGGTTTCACATTCAATATGTTTGTTTATGTATGATATTAGCTTATGAGTCTATAAAAGCACTTGTCGTCAGGAGTCTGGACACATCTTTGACTCCAAGATACACATAGTGTATGAGATGGTGGTAGATTCAGAAACAGAGAGCTGCACAGCTACAATGCGGAATGTTTGCAAACTATACATTAGGAGTCATTAAATGTGCTGCTTCTACGAGCACAGTGACTTTGTGGGATCAGATCAGACTCTGAATGCATGGATATTTCTGTCGTTCTCCTTGTACAGTACCTCCTTTTAACTATTGATGTTTATATTCTATGCAGTGTCTGTTTCCCCTGCTTTACCTATCTGTTTGACCCCTGTGGGGCTAACCTGAGCTGGTCTGTGTTCCCCTAATATGGCAGCAATCAGGGCCTCCGGTGCAGTCACCCCACCACCTGGAGACACAGGGCTGCGGGGACTGAGCGGGCTGATGGTGGGAGACTGCACAGTGTTGGGGGAGACCAGGCGCTCCTTCTTAGCAGCAGAGCAGGGTGAGCGGCTGCGAGTCTGGCCTTCTTTGGAACGAGGACAGAGGCTGAGGCCCTGCAGGGAGGGGAGGGGGTTGGAGGATAGAGCAGGAACAGCAGGGCTGCGGCTACGACGGTGGCGATGGTGGTGTTTGCCGGTTTTAGGGCTCGGGCTGCGGGAGTTTGGAGCCAGCAGAACCAGAGTGCTGTCGTCTTCTGAGCTGACGTCTGAGCTGTCGGAGCGACGGGCAGTGGGGCTGTGGACTGGAATCTTGATCTGTTTAGGATGGAGGATTCGAGAGAAGATAACTGCTTGAGCAAGGTTGCTAAAAAGGAAACTATATGACTTAAAGTATGTGGGCACACCTTTCCATATCCTTGACTTGTAAGTAAAAGAAGCAATACAACAATGTAGAAATACTCCATTAAAAGTAAAAGTCCTGCAAAATGTTTAAGTAAAAGCACAGAAGCATTATCAACAAAATGTACTTAAAGTAAAAGTAAGTAAAACTACTAATTGTGCTACAGAATGCCTCATGTCATTGTTATTATTTAAATATTATCATTGATGCAAACATTTTTTTTAATTTAAATTTTTTTAACAATTTTAAATACTTGTGGCCATGTATATATCCATTCATGAATATATCATGAGAAGCAGTGAGATGGCTCCTCTGACTTTTGTTACCTGAATTGGTGTTGACAATCCAACAATACTGTTCATATTATTACTATAGTAACCCAGGATGCATTCACAGTCATCTCTTGGCAAATCCTCCTCTGAAAACGTCACCTGGTGAAGAGAGGAACGGAGAGAAATGAACCCTGAAAGCAGCTGTGGCACAAAATAAATGTGTGAATATGAGTATCTGACGCACCTGTGTTGGATGCTCTCCCTTGGCCCATATGTAAGCCTGGTAATCTTTATGATGTCTGAACCCAACCTGTGCAGGAGTAACAGATAGCATCAAACACTGACACAGGGCATAATATTGTAAGAATTTATCCTGAGCTTTTGAGCAAAAGCAATTTGAGATTTACCTTGTATATTGCTACCCAGTCCCATGAGCTGCGCTGATAAGTTGATGCAACAGTGAATCGGACTGTAGCATCTGAGACTTTACACCACTCCTTGTTTACCTGCAGCTCCACCAGGGGCATATCCACCTTGAATGGGAACTAGAAAAGAGAGCATAGACAGTTAAATAAAGCATAATCAAGCAAAATAACAATACAAAGAGAGATGCCATTAATACATTTAGTTACAGTGTATTTGAGGAAACATTGTCTCACATGCAGTGAAAACAGGGCAGAAACAGGCTTGTGGTCACTGATAGTGAAGCCCATGTGACTTCGGTATACATGCTGGGTCACTTTAGTCGCCCCACCCAACCACGAGGTCAGACCCCGCTGCAGTGCTGCATTGTGGGTAGGAACTGGGGAGCCTGTGCGACGAAGGCGCCAGAGAATGCGATCCGTCCAGGCAGGTTTCCTCTTCTTAGCACTGACAGAAAAGAAGCAGAGAGGGACAGACTGTCATGGCAGAAGTTTAACAGGCCTGAGCCTCGCTTTATGGAAAAATTAAATCTCACAGAGAAAGTTTGTGATGGAGGCGACTGAACGGACCTGGTGTCGTACGTATGAGTGCCCACATCGAACTTATAGGTGGGTGGGAATTTGAGTGGTCCCTCCATGAAGCCTTCCAGGATGGACTCTGTGTTTTTTGCCATGTTGAGCTGTAGAGAAGACAAATGATGGGAGAAACACAGCAGGTCATGTGCCTGGATGAATTTCATTCAGGTGATGTTTTGTTCACTTTATGCTGAAGTGCGCCCTCTGTTGGCTGTGGTAGGTGATCAAGAGATAAACAGGTGGCTTAAAGCCTTCCAGAAAAATCTACCTGTCTCTGTGAAGGGGCGCATGTTTTAAACTGCTTAAGGTGCCTCACCTGATCTCGCTCCAACAGAAGAGGCAGCTTATTGCTGTCAATGGCACATTTCACCACATGGATGTCATAGTCTTCGATACGGAAATTTAAATCCCCAAACCAAAACACAACACTGGGGACAGAAAACGATACAATTATTACATTTTAATTTAAAGAAAGGTAGGATGTTATTTTTTTACTTCTAAGAAAAGGTGTATTACTTGAAATTTAAGACACATAAAAGATCAAATAGTGAGACTTTTAAGCTTTATTATGTAATATGGCTTCCAAAGATTTATTTATCATAGGTGAACAACTGCTGCAATTTATAGCTCAGGTCTGAGACATATTGGTGCAAATTAAAAACTAAAACAGAATATTTTATGAATGAATGTGTGTTATGTATTTGTGAATTATGACTGCTCAATGATGGTGTGCATCTTTTTTATGGGTGATCAATCTTCAGCTGAATGAATTAAGCTAAATTATGTGTAAAATGAAGTCACTCACTCGTGGTCCAGTACACCGGTGGCAGTCCCTCCTTCAAACTGCTGCTGCTGCAGAATGCTTTCAAAGTCCTCCATCCGTTGCTCCAGGTTCCTCATGTGAGCTGGCAGGTGACAGTTGAGAAAGCACACCGGGTGGCCAAACAATGTCATCCTTGCGCTGACACCCCCTTTATTCCCCTTAGAGTGAGGAAAAAAAGGCAAAGAGAGGACGCAGTAAGAAATGGATCCCTTATACATAGTGTCTTTGAAATGAAATCAAATAAAAACACCGACATGTATCAACCAAATCTGTGTTCAGGGACAAAGTCACGATGTTTTTTTCAGCCTCTGAGTCAAAGAACCAGAGAGCCAGACAGCCTGCTGGTGCAGTCTCCTTCTCTTTGAGGTCAGTGCAGCAGCAGGCTGTCTGGCTCTCTGGTTCTTTGACTCAGAGGCTGAAAAAAACATCCTGACTTTGTCCCTGAACACGGATTTGGTTGAGCCAGGGGTGATGCTGACATCAACACGCACGGGAAGGTCACACACTGACATATGCACACATGCATGCACGCGCCTGCTGGCCGGAGGGAGAACACATACCACCTTTCAACACCCTTAAACCCCCCACTGAAACAAACCCACCACAAATTTTGCAATGTGATAAATCTCAGAGCAGACATCAGAGCAGCGCTCTTCAATGTGCAGAACATACCCAATATCCCCCAAGTCCTGTGCGTGTACTCTCTGTCTGCACGCCTCTGAGGAATGGAAGATGGCAGAATTTAGAGAAAACCAGCAGCAGCACTCCCTGCATACGCTGGGACGCCACCTAAATGGATGGGATGGATGAAAAATAATATATTAATAAGGTAAACTAGATAGTATAATGGCAAAACAAAAAAGGATAGGAGCAAAAGAATCTGCAGTATGTCTTATATGAGCGACCTCAGATTTACTGACCAAAACGTATCCAAAAGGACTGAGCGTGTCCATGCAGAGCTCACTCCACTGGTCTGAAAAAAGAACATCCTTCAGCCGCTTGTTTATCATGGAGTTGACTTCCTGGAATCTGTGTGGTGCCAGAAAAGCAGAGAAATGCCATTAACAAGTGAAAATGAAACATTAATGAAAAGGACAGCGATGGGTAACGGGGGGGCCGGATCAAAATGAACACAGATGACTGAGTGGGCACTCGCGGCTGTCTCTCTGGCACTGCTGAGCCTGGCAGAAATACTTGCTTACCCGATGATAAACATGTCAACGCTCCCATCTGAAACATTTGGTCCGAACAGTGAAGTGATGTCATCTGGCGGGACAGCTGATCCCACGTTCCATGTGACAATGTACACCCTTTGAAAGGATAGAAACAGTGGAAATGCTGCATTAGACTTAAGTACTATATATACTGTAGGGTGAAAGAGGACATAATCTGTGCTGTAATCCTCAAAGAAATAGCTTTCTTCAGCGTTGCTGTATAGAGAAAAAAAGATAAGCACCTCTTTGTACCTCGATGATGACTAAGGTGTGTGTGTGTGTGTGTGTGTGTGTGTGTGTGTGTGTGTGTGTGTGTGTGTGTGAGAGAGAGAGAGAGTGCTAGAAGAGAGAAAGAGATGGAACAAACTGTCTTTTGAAATTAAACTACCAGCCACACAGTTTCACTACAGAAACAACTCATTAGGACTGCAACTAACATTTATTTTTATAACTGATTGTTTTCTCTATTAATCAATTAATCATTTTGTCTATAAAATATCAAGGTCACATCTTCTAATATCTTATTTTGTCCATTTATTATCATAGAAGACAAAGAAAGGCAACAAATCCTCTGAAACCTGCAAATATTTGGCTTTTTTGCATAATGATGAATCAGTTATCGAAAGAGTTGTCAATTAATTTTCTTTCAATTGACAGTATATCATCATTACATTTTGCTGGTTGCTATCTGGATTCATGATTTCTGCAGGGTTCATACAGCCTTTTAATAGTAAAATACAAGCACTTTTCAAGCATTTTTAAGGAACCTAAAGCAAAAATTTCCAGACATCTAAATTGTTACTATAAATGACAAACAAACAAATATGACGACAGGATCATTTCATTTAAAATGTTTTTACATGAGTGATTGTGTATGAAACACCAGAATATCTTGAAAATCAAGCATTTTTCGAGGAGTAAATTTGATATAGCTGGAATACTCCTAACCTTGAAAACATAATGGTTAAAATTAAGCATTTTCCAAACTTTCAAGACTTTGTACGAACCCTGTTTCTGCCATCAAGGATACATTGTCAGGGTTAAAAAATGTACTTAAACGACCACATTGGTGGTTTTGCATGTTTTAGCACAATAACTACAAATAATTTATTTACATTACTATCAAACTTTTTCAAAAGAAAAACGCAAGATTTAATATTTTCTCCCTTCCAGCCATTTGTTTCCATTCATTTCAGTGGCCTATAACATGCAAATCAATGTTCAGTAACTGCAAATTTGCTTGAGATAAAATAAAATAAATCAAAAATCTAGGAATACAGAGGAATACACAATTGATGTGATGGATTACGTTTTCCATGCAAGTGGATTTTCATACCACACTGAAATTAATGGATGTACTTTGAATGTAAAGTATATGTGATTTTGTAGTTAATGCGTTAAAACATGCAAATCCACCAGTATGATCTATTAGAATATGATCTACGTGATGAGAAATGTGTGTTTGAGCGTGACGGAAAGACCGGTAAGACATCTTTTCTCTTTTGTATAAACACAGTTCCACACATTTAAACAGTTTGTACAAGCATCCGTCGTTCATTTGCGAGGAACACAACAAAAGTATGCCTCTGGGAAGTCAGCCAATAAAACGTGGTTGTGTCACTCTGTCAGGTTCATAAAGCTCTTAATAAAATTTGCAGCTTTGATTCATGTGACATGGTGTGGCTTTCTTACAGACGCTGACTGCAGGACAGCTTCTGCAGCTGTATTTAGACGTAACAGGGACAAAACATTAACAGAATCCTTTTAAACCCTTCTGGAAAATCACACAGGCTAAGTTACATAAAAAATGTTTAAATAAAGGTGTTATCGTTCATCTCACCTGAAGTCATTGTTCTCTCCTCCTGGCTTCTCAGACTGCACTTGGCTCTGTGTTGCGCTCCCAGGTGAGGGGGTCCTCTGTGGCTGAGGACTGAGGCTGGGTTTGGGGCTGAGGCTGGAGGGCAGGCTGGGGTTGGGGCTCAGGTAAGGCTGGCTGGTGTAAGACTGAGGGCTGTGGGGACTCTGAGGACTGTGAAGGGAGAAGGAGGACTCTGTCGGGGAATGCGGCAGGATGCTGGCACTCTGAGGTCCTGGGATACAAACTGGGATCAAATCTATTTCCTTGGAAGGGTCCACTGAGATTCTGGTCGTCTTTGGAGCAGGTTTAGTTCCAAGAGCAGTCGGTCTTGGCCGACTTATGCTTGCTAGAGTTGCTGAAGTGGACCCAGACTGCATTTGGTCTGTCACTTTCATAGGTGCAACTGCAGCCCGCATGGGGCTCAATCCAGACTGTCTCTTGAGCACCTCTGATGGGCTCATGAGAGGTGGTTCCTGGATTGCGAGCTGTGGAGGTAAACCTGGACCGACTCCAATCAATGGACAGGGTCCAGGTTGCACTTTGGACCCACAAGGGTCAGTGCTGATTTGTTTCTGGTGCATGCGATCCATCAACCTGCAACAGGCAGTGGGTGGATAATTATAACACAACCGTTTTTTTTTTTATAGTGTTTGAAAGAACAGACAATTTGAGATAAAAACAAGATAGTGTGCCTTGCAGAGAGTATAAAAATGACACACAACGTGCTTTCACTTAGTTCACAGAACCTCAACATCAGTTAGTGAGGCCTTGGTTCTCAGGTGAAACAGCAAAGCTCAGAGAATGCATGACATTATACTGAGCACCTGTCCACATCATACTCCCCAGGCATCACTGATGACGCTATCATGACAAGGCAACTGGGCTGAGGCAGTGGTGGAACAACTACTCCGTACATAAATATTAGCAGAAAAATATACTTAAAGGACCAAAAGTAAAAGTACTCATTATGCAGAATAGACCATTTCAGAATCATATATAGTCTACCATTATAATTTTGCAATTGGTAAAGGTGGGGCTAATTTTAATTACTTTATATACTGCTGAGTAGCTTAATCTATAATATCACATCATACAGTAATTTATTAGTTGATTATATTTTGTATTAGTAATTTTAATCTGCAAAGTAAGTGGTAGCTAAAGCTGTCAGATAAATGTAGTGCGATATTTGCCTCTGAAATGGAGTGGAGTAGAAGTATAAAGTACCATAAGATGGAAATATTCAAGTAAAGTACAAGTACCTCAAAGTTGTACTTAAGTACAGTACTTGAGTAAATGTACTTAGTTATTTTCCACCAGTGGGCTGAGGAACTAACTTTGGACTTCCGTTGCCTAGCAACATTAATTAGCCCCTGACACTTTTTACAAAGCAAAAGACGGAACTGTTGGTGATCATTATGGGATGGTAGTATCACAGTGTAAAGTGCTTTACAGCTCACTGTTCAATGACCATTTGATCTCTTGGAACTCAGGTGGCTCAGAGGGGATGCATGAGATGGGACTCACTGCTGCAGATAATGGAGCACATCAGACAATGTCAACAGATACTGTAGGTCACGAGGAAGAGGATGTGATAGGAGGACAAGGGCCTCCCACCATTTTGTTTATGTGCCCTCCCACACAGAAATTATACACCTCTTTCAATCATTCATGATATGCAAATTAGGATCTCTTTCATGTGACCACAGTAGTAACCTGCAAAACAGAGTTTTGGGTAGGCCTAATGGTTTGTAGCTACTGAATTCACTTTAAAGTGAAAAGGCAACTTTCAGATCTTAAATAACACAGTACAAGTGGGCCCTTTTCATATTTTATAGTCCATGAGCCTGTAAGTCTGAATGACAGCTCCACTGTCTACAAAGGTACAAGCCTGGACCTGTGAAAAAGCACAATATTACATGCAAAATCAACACAAACACGTAGCTGCAGTGGCCGCCGTGTCACAGCCTACCTCGTGAAAACATCTTACCTTTCATGCGTTTTTTAAATTTATTTCCAAGGTGAACCGCAAAGGTGATCTCACAAATTCACCGAGGGGAAGAGCATCTGTAGTCTTTTGTTTCGCACGTCAATCAACGAGACAGGGGTGTCACATAAAAGGAGAGCAAGATCGATTAATGGTCCGGAGACAGAGCGACCCAGCCAGCCTGCAGGACGGATGCGAGCCGCCGTTGGTGCCGCGGGCAGCGGACGCCTCGGTGCAGACCGTGCAGCAGGGCTGTCAGGACAGGAGGTGGTCACGCTTGATGTGTCCGGACTCTTGCATGCTGATGTTTGTACCACAATACAACAGCTGATTAGCTCATCCTACTTATCACTGTCTATAGCGCAGCGCAGTTGGCCCGAGCAGCTGTGCACTTCTCGGTCAGCATCCCGCCTGCACCTTCAGCACACCGGACGTACACCGACCCATCCTGCGCGCTCTAAGTGCACCTCTCTCTCTCTCTCTCTCTCTCTCTCTGCACTCTGGGTAAAACATATGAGCACCTTGGGGGGCGGACGGAGCAGGATAGGCAAAACAAAAATCAGCTGCCAAAGTGCAGCCGGCCAGAAATAACTGAGCATCTGTGGTAGGCTATCAGTGACGCATTAGGCTGGCGTTTGAGAATTGATCAGCCTGCCAATAGTTAAATTTCAGCTTGGCAAAGCTACCTATCTGCTCCCTCTGTGATATCCATCTGCAAAGAGCGCTCCAGCTCTTTGGGGCTGAGCTGGAAACAATATCACGGGCATCCTTAAAATAATGCAATCATTAAAGTAACGCAGCAATTAAAACTAGCCTACTTTTGTGCTCATAGAGTTACATTTTAATAGAGACCAGCGTACATCAAAAAGGTCTTGATTCAGTGTAGTCATTTTGAGGCCCCATGCTTGTGGTGTTTCATTATTAAGGTGAGATTTTCCTAATATTGTCCTGATATAGCCTCAGAATGACTATTTAATGCAGTTACAGTGATACTGTGACCAAACCCTCTACTAAAAACACAAGACATCCTGTGGTGATTATAATAATAATAATAATAATAATGATAATAATAATAATGGCTTTAGTTCTGGTAGTACTTATGTACAGAAATTATTTGGCAGATGAACGGTGCTATGTGTCAATATGCCCATTAGAAAAGCTGCTGCAATTAGGCTATTAAAGTAAGACTCAGTATTAAAGGAGTATTCCAGCTATTTAGTATTGCACTTCCCTAAAGCTGGGGCCCTCATAAGGCAGATGATAAAATCAGTGGCCGAGATAGTCCCTAGTACATTTCAAGCTCACATAACACTGGATCCTACAATTTACAATTTGCCCTTCCTGCTACGGAGTCGTGATCTGTCGTTGCGGAGCTGCGGAGTCTGGATCTGTGGTTGCGGAGCCTGGATCTGTGATGCGGGCCATCCACTGCCCTCGTGCTGCTGCTCGGCAGCCGCTGCTGTTATTGTTGTTTTTGGACTTATTATTAGTATTACTACTACCACATTGCTATTACTTTTATTTGTATTAACATTAATACTATTTCCACTACTGCTGCTTTACATCTGTATGTAGAACTGAACTGCGCTGTGCTGTGCTACTGCATGTTAGCTTTCCTCATGCTCTCTCCCTCATTCTCTCCCTCCCCTCTCTCTCAACCCAACTGGTCGAGGCAGATGACCGCCCACCCAGAGCCTGGTTCTGCTCGAGGTTTCTGCTTGTTAAAAGGGAGTTTTTCCTTGCCACTGTTGCTTGTGCTTGCTCTTGGTGGGAATTGTTGGGTCTCTGTACACATAAGGAGTCGGTCTAGACCTGCTCTTTATGACAAAGTGCCCTGAGATAACGTTCTTATGATATGGCACTATATAAATAAAACTGAATTGAATTGAATTGAACTGTCAGTGAACGCCCCATGTCTTTTAAACTCAAAGCCCCAAGTTTTTATAAGCTTTCTGTTATAAATTTGAAATCCCAAACCCAAGCTGAAATAACCCCAATGACATCATGAGGGTTATTTTCTGACACTTTACAAAGCTCCCTCCAGAGCCACAGAAAACATTAGATAATATATAAACTGGGATAGTGGCACTCCAGCATTGGATTTGACATGCAGGCTGAGTATAGTACTCCTAAAGAAGTGTAAACTGAACTTCATGTGTAAAATCAGCGGAGTGCACCTTTAACTGTTGCTGAATATGGTATCAGGCAAATACAGTACTTTGGTATCTACTATTTAGATTAACCATCAGATAGATAGATAGTTAGAGAACAACAGCATGTATAATGGAAAGGATATTTATTAAACATGTCTTTAATACTCACACACTCAGGCCCTCAACAGCATCATCATAAAATGTGTTTCCAGACTCTCTGTGGCTCTGACTGGGATTAATGCAGATGTGTAATCTCAGTGGAATGTACTGATCCGAAGCGCCAGCTGTCCACTGAGAGCACATAGACACCCCTAAGTCCCTGCTAACACACAAACCCATCCAAAACCACACATTAGGCACTGTGCATTTACATTCACATGATGCATCAGCCAGACACATCAAATACTTCTCCATCATGGCAACTCAAAGATCACAGACAAAATGTAAATATTCAGTTGAAGAAGGTGCGTAATATTATCTTTTTGACCTAAGCTCATGCTTATGTGTGTATTATTTGTAAAAATTGAAATCACATCCAATCATGAAAGCTGTCTGGCGTCTCAGAGTCTACAGTCGCTTCTTGGTTTTGACCAGGCCTTTCTCCACCAGGGAGCGGTAGAACTCCTGGATGTACGTGTACACACACTTCCAGTCCGGCTCTTTCATCCGGACTAAGTCATCAGCATCCAGCAGAGGGGGGCAGCCTGCCAGCCTCCTGCAGACAGAGAGCGAGTGTCACTGACAAACGACTTGAGACAAACAATGACACAGAACTGTAAAGTCACTTTGTTCTCATCTGCAATGCACCGCTGGAGCTTGTTTCAGACAAGATACATCTGCTTCTACATATAAGGAATGAGAGCTCACTCTGCAGTGCTGAAAGCCAGCTGGAAGTTTTCCCTGGGCTTGTTGGGGTTGAGGATGGAGTACTCGAACGCATCAGGGAAGAACCGGTGCACCAAGGCGCAGAAGGCTATGCCGTCTTTCCAACTTGAGGAGAAGTTATGGATGTCCACCCCCTGTTTCATAGCAGAGGGGAATCAGATAGTAAGATATAGTGGCAGAGAATGAGAAGTAAGGGGCAGAGCTATGTATAGCTCCACAGGGCAATAATTCACAGGCAAAGAGAGTCAGGGCATATTTACCTCATATGGCTCTGTTTTGGCCCTGCACCAGTCCAGAAGCATCTGTTTGACATTTTTAGCATTGGGTGCTCCAGCAGAAGGACATTTCTGTGCAGAGCCTACAGCTGGACTGGCCTGGCTGAGAAGAAGAAACAAAGACAAGAAGATACACATTGCATGTACAGAAAGTATGGCTTTATCTCATCTTTTAACTTAGCAAATGCTTTGCAGAAGAAAAGTTTTTTCTCCTTTTTTTTAACATACAAGAATACTTTGCTTTGCAGCAGTCCCAGGCTCCCATTAGAAATTAAGACACTGATGCTGACAGGCTTAGGGGCATCACATGAATAGGTCCCATCTGAATCAAAATGTCTGTTGGGATTTACCTCACAGTTAACACCATGTAACATTTTGTCCAACATAGTTTTAATAAAAAGGTCATTAAGTTGCAAAAAGAAGCAAATTATGTGGGCATGTCTGGGATTAAACGAATGCTTTGCCTGTTCATATTTGTTTTTTCATCCTGCTTTGTATAGAAAAATTGACAATTGACTCACCCGCCTGCTGTCCTGTTTAAAGGAGTGGAGGCTGATGGAGAGGGCTGGCCTGACGGCTCTAACAAGATACAGAGAATCAAATTAGTATCAAGAAGCTCACATCATTTAAATAAAGCATTCAAATATCTCAGAGTCTGAGAGCGTCTGTATAAACGCACTGTTTGTTGGTGGCTGCTGGTTCATGGATGCTCTGCCTATGCTAACAGCTCCGCCTGTTGTTCCTTCTTTGTTCAGCACCTGCTGTCTCAAGTCCTGCTGCATTGACCCTCGCTCCTGCTCCCGTTTATCTGATGAGAGACGGTGGAGAATTTAGAAAGCAAGCAAAGCATCAGAGGAACAACGGAGATACTATTGTGGTAAATTATGGCTAACTCTTGCATGGGAGCAAGCATCAGATTCTACCTCTCTTTTTCTTGAGCAGGTCCCTCAGTGCAGCACGTAACATTCGTCTCTCGTCAAAATCTGTTGCATTGTCCAGCTAAAGAGATAAACCACTGGTTAAAAAAGTGAGAGATTAGAGAGAAACACAAAGCTCTGGACAGCTTTAAAGAGATATTTTACAATGACACAGCAAAGTTAGTTGATACAAGAGATCTGTAATCATGCTTTAATTTAGAAAAACTTATTCTTCCCAAGCATATACATACTGTATATACATAATCTTGTATTACTGGGTTAAAGGTCACCTAATTTTCAAAAATAAGAAGTGAGAAAAGTCTGTGTCAGAGTGATGAGAGAACATCTTCTGCAAATACAGAATGTTGATTTTAAATTAAACATTTAAGGAGATCTGTAAGAACTGATTTCCCTCCCACATAAACTAATTGAAAGTCACAGATCACTGGCTCACCATCTTGTTGAGAACCTCTTCATCCTCAATAGCAGCCAGTTCTTCGCTGGTCACCGATGCCACTCCAACATCAGTTTTTGACTCCATGTCTGGATTATGCAAAAACACAGCGCTAGTGACGCATATTTAAGATTTTCTTAAATTTTCTTTCTTGGGAATATTGAACTGGACAAGGCCTTAAAGACAGCAAGTAAAGACGCATAAACACACTTGGTATAACTGAAGAGAGGCATGATGTTCTCACATGGCCTAAAAAAATCACAAGTTTATCATTCACATAGAATTGAAAATGTGTGAATTATTTATACAGAGCAAACAGACCAGATACTTTTTGTTGTGTACACTAAACAATGTGCAAATGTCACAAACAGCGCAGAAAATCACATCGCTGTAATTCAAATATAAACAGCTGTGTTGAGTCTTAACAGACACAAACCGAGCAGCCATTGGAAAGAAATGTTTGTCTTACTGATGTACCCCTCAGTGTATCTCAGCAACTGGCTAAGTGCAGCACAGAAGGGGCAAAAACACGTACAAATATAGTAATGTAGCGGAACGAGACCATTACTAAAAGAATCTGATAACAGCGTGAAACTATGCATTCAGACGCAGTGAGAAAGGGAGTCGCAGTAAAGCCTAATGGGACAAGATGTGAAGAATAAAGTAATAAATATGTGAAAAGTAGACACTGAGAATAGTGACTGGGGTGTAGTGTCACTCACCTGTTTTCAGGATGCAAACTTGTGTGTCCAGTGGGAGTTTTTGGGCTTCTTAGAAGTTTTCAGCTCTCTCCTAAGATCCTCCTTTAGACTTGTCTGGAGAGCTGTGAGAGCTCAGCGTTGACAAAACACCTCACACAGCAGCCCTTCATAAGGATGCATGTTTGGAGCGGGAGCGGAGTTTGCTTACATGAACCACCCAAGATGGGAAGGAGGAAGAGGAAGAGGAGGAGGAGGGAGAGACGCATCAGATCCTCATCCATCAGTCTCTCTCAACCTTCAGCAGAGTCTCTCCTCCTCTTGTCACTGCGTCCTGGATGAGGTCATGCGAAACTTTATGGGCCAAACTCTGCTGCAGACAAATCTTTTGGTTGGGAAACAAAGAGTTAACAAGGGCAAAAAAGTGAGGAGCACTGCCTTATTCAGGCAAAAGGCTGACCAGTAGCCCCGTTTACAGAAGTAGAGGACGGAGCACATACACACACACACACACACACACACACACACACACACACACACACACACACACACTTCAGAGGACATTACATTAACTTACATTCATTTTCTGGAGACTTACCCTACCCCTAACCCTTACCCTAATGATTTACATTATGGGGACACACACACACACAGATACAAACACACAAATCTGGAAGAAAACAACGTTAGCAAAATACACTCTTCGACTTCAGCAGTGATTCCGGAGTGTTTAAAAGTTAAGGCATATTTGGAAAATGATCTCATAAACCAGAAAGCAGACAAATTGCTCCACCAAGTGTTGAACACTCACAACTGCTTCATAATGACCTCACAATGTGTGACATCATGCTGTGTGGTTCAACAGGCCTTTTTCACAGCAGACATTTTGACTTGTCATAGTAGAACGCGCACAGGTGCTAATAACATTACTTTTAGAACAGAGCCATCATTAAAGTGTCCCATAAGTCATGACAGTGAGCCAGCATGCACAATACCAGGACCCTGAAACTGAAGCAGTTAAATGGAATTCAGCCATTATTACCTGTTTTTAACACTGTGACATATCAAAATAGGGCCTATACCTGTTTCTGGAAAGGCATGTACTGCTGAAATGATTAGTGGATTAATCTGCTAGTAGATCTATAGAAAATGAATCAACAACAATTTTTATAAATTGATAAATGCTAAAGATTCACTAGTTTCAGCTTTCCAATGTGAGGATTTTCTGATCTGATCATTTCATGTTTAATATTTTTTTTGTTTTGTACTGTTGGTCAGATAAAACAGCAATTTAAAGATGCCACTTTGAGCTCTGGGAACGTTCAATGGGCGTTTCCACTGTTTTATAGACTAAATCCTGAATTAGAGATTAATCGATATGGAATATTGAATATCAAATGGTTACACATGTAAACAGAAAATTACTGCTATCAATTTACAAAGGTGAAATAGCCTTTTATAGCCTCAAAAAGTGCCATAAACATGTATTTGGAAGTCAAACTACTCGTCTGATACATCTACTAAATGATGAGTTGGATTAGTCTCAAACCAAACTCTGGTACAGGACACTTAAGTGTTGACTGTAACTAAAATATGCAGGTGTAACAGTGAGAGAGTTATTTGATGCAGGCAACAACTCGGACAGTAATGAGGTGGTTGGTTTAGTTATTGTTTATTGTACCAGTCCATTTATTTTTATTCAAGCAATGGCAGATCATGTGTATATGAATCACTTGTATCTTTGCCCCTAAACAGAAGCACCTGTGGCAGCTGTTGGCACTCAAAGTATTAACCAAAACATTTGACAAAATGACAAATCAATCACTCTCTCATCTACTGTATGTCCAAATAAGGCATGAGGCAAATGTTTCTTTCTTAAACCAGTACAGTTTTAAACCAGCCACATACGACTATAAAATACATAAATATAATAAAATAACAATTTACACCCAACTAGCTTTGCAAACAATCAAAACCAGTATGTACACAGGAACAGTGTCTGTTGCCCCACACTCATAATCTACTCAACATGATATCCATAAGAACAAGCAGCCAAACCTGCCAAACTTACACAACTGCAGTTATAAAACCAAAGAATGACTGCTGAGGCCGTTCTGATCATAGCCCAACATGAGTACATGTTTTAAAATATGTTGACATCTGTGATCAGATCCCTCTTCTACTACTGAACACAATAAAATCCATCATTTACATGCTGCACTTTTATTGTGGTTGTTGAAAAGCTGCTTGATCTCAGTCCAATAGTTAATAATCAATGAACACAAGGGCATAACAAGTCCTATTTAACAGCTGAGGTATTCAGTAATGTAAAACCAATAAAATGATCTCCTGTACATGTTTAAACTTGTAATAGAGGATTGCTGACAACACCATTTATTAATTTGAAATATGAAACCAACAAAGCCATTTACCAAACTGCAAAATAAAACCGTTCATATCTTTCTTGCACTACTTTTTTTGACTGACTGCGGATTTATGTAAAGCATCTCAGGTCCATATGATATGATGTCATTTTATGAATGGCACCATCAAGTAAAGTCTTTCAACATACAGTCCTGCCTGCAGTTATTCTTATGGTGAAATATGCAGAAAATGTGGCTGTATGGCTTTGTTGTTTGTTGTCTTGTGAGATCACTGACAGAACCAGTATTACCACACAGTGGGACTAGTATACATTTGGCATGCCCTACATGGAGGAGGGAGTGCACAGTAACAGACATCCCAGATCATTTAAGATGCTTTCTGGAGCAGCGGCATGCAGTCTTCTGCCTAGTATACCTGACTTTTCTCTAAAGAGAGAGGACACTAGTGCCGTCTAATATCACATGTATGCATGTGCAAGACACTTGAGGACCAAAATCTTCAGCGATTCCAGTGATTGCTATGGTCATTCAAAAATAAATATCTTCTTCCACAAACATATTGAAAAGGGGAATAAATTATGTTTTGTCATTACATAAAAGCACGTCAATAAAATGCTTCTCAAATACTGAGAGAAAAGTAACACTGTCCAGCAGAAATCAGTTTTTCAAGATATGCTGGTAACCAACTTTTTAAAAATGTCACCAACAAAGAGGGAAAAATTAAACCTAACAAATGACATGGGTTAGGATTTAAGGAGTGACCTTAAAAGGACAGCTCAATCTTCGTCTACCTCATCTCTCCCACAGGGGAAAGACAGCTAAAGTCGAGTGACACTCCTTAGAGAACTTGTGAACCTAATTATCGAGGAACGCTGCAGTGAGCGCACTGTTGCAAAAGATGGAAATAATTGGACTAATTCTACAGAGACCGTCTGTTAAAGATGGTAAGAGAACAAAATCTAGGCCTTAAGTAGGAAGCCACACTGAGGTTCATAGGGGAGGACAAAACACAGCGCTCAGGCCTCTTATCAAAAACGTACTTCTGTAGAGGAAAAGAGGCGTCTCATTGCACAGAAATGTTGGCTTTGTCCATCAGTGTAACTTCTGCCTCTAAACAAAGGTTTTAGCGTCCTTATTTAACAAGTTTCTCACTTCACATACCAACAACAAAAAAAGCTGCCAAAAACCCAGTCCCTTACCATGACAGGGCCAGGTGAATGTCAGGTAACAGTACTATATTATTATATAGAGTACAGTACTATATTTTTATTAGAAATTGTGCCCATTCAGACTTGAGGCGCAGTGCTCTCTAAGCCCCCATCCCCCCTCAAGATCACATGAGGCTCTCTGCTCCCTGCAATATCCACGACAGCCACCCAAAACATCGATTAGAGCCCTCTGTAAATGAGAACATTTTCACAGTGGAGTAGTATGAGTGACAGTGTGAATACCTCATGAGGTATCAGCTTAGTGTGCTCATGCATGCATATACCGCTATATACGCTATGTATGAGTGATTTGCAGATGAAGGAGAGAATTTAACCATCACCGTGATAAATAAAGGCAAGCGTTTCCTCTCTGCAGACTCCTCTTTTGTGTGACCAGAGGAGAAATAAATTGGCATGGTGAGGAAGTTGAAAAATAAAAGAAAAAGATCTGTCACATCATCAGTGACGATGGCCTTATAAGGTCACACTCCTTCTGCTGCTTTTGACCACTTAGACAACTCACACTTTATCATTTTATCCTTCAACATTTTATTCTCTCCTTCATCCTTTCAGTTCAGTCTATCTTGTCTTCCTGTTTCCCATCCGTTCTCTGCTGATGATATGTTGGTTCAGATGCACTACCCTTGTCCAAGCCCTCTCCACTTGCAGTGTGAAAATCCACCTGTCCTGACTTTTTAGCTTTGGCCTTGCGTGCGTCCAGGTAGCTGACGATAAACTCCGAGTTCTGATAGATGAGCATGCCAGACAATGTCAGCACGGCGCCGGCGCAGCTGAGGGCGGACAACTCGCTGCCAAAAAGCAGCTGAGACAACAGCAGGTTTCCCACCACGCTCAGGTTGCCAAGGATATGCAGAGTGACGGCAGAGGTGAGCGTGATGACGCAGCAGCTGGCCAGGTTGTACATAACTGAGCCCAGACAGCTGAGCAAGATAAAGACCCACAGGTGGCGGTCGTAATGCAGCGGCGACTCCAGCACAGCCCAGTTTTCTAAGGCCAGAGCTGCCACGGCCAAGATGCAGAAGCTAGGAATGGACATCAGATAGAGCAGGAACACGGAGTTGATTTTCTCCTCCTGAAGTAAGATGCCTGAGTAAACAGAGAAACAGAGAAACATATGCTGTGATACAGACATGAGATAGTGTTTATTGACATACAGTGTCATGTGTAAACAAAAAGTGTACCGGAGAAAAGTGACACTGTAACAACAAGTGAGAGAGAGGATGAAAATAGCTTGCTGAAACTTGATTTTCTCTACCTGAAGTATAATGCTTGAGTAAACACAGAAATGTATGCACCACAAAAGACCAGAGACATCAAAAACAGAACAAATTTTTCTTCTACTGCCTTTCCTACTTAGAAGAAATATCAGTCAATCTGACTCAGCAACTACAAGACCTGTTGCTTACCTCAACATTTTTGAGAAACATTAAGTATTTTAGTGGACTGTTTAGGTGACATAACAGAAGGTTCCTGTGTTTTTCTAGTAAAAATAACAAAGACAGACTCTATTCTGTTCACTGATCAGCTCATTCAAAAGTGGACAACGAGCTTTGGTGCTGTCTGATAGCAGGAAAATGGCAGGGAATTATGCAAAACTCCCATTTGGAAACTTACGTGTAATATGCCTTGATGTATGGACATGTAGGAAGCAAAAAACTCACTGCTGGGCCTTTAAACAAAATGATGTGCAGTGCACCACCAAGTGTGTCAGAGAAACGTAAACGTATAAGGGAAACTGTTACAACAACAACAACAACAACAACAACCAGTGAGAGAGGATGAAAATAGCTTGTTGAAACTTAAGACATCGTCCAGCTAGTTTGGCACCTCAGGATTTTTAGTCATGATTAAAAATAAAATTAATGAGCAGCAGCGTCAATCTGCTCAACCTTGTTTACAAATTATGCTCCAAAAGCAAAAGCAGGACTTAACGGAGAAAACTGGCAACTTTCTAAACACATCTGCAGTCTTGCAGTACCTGCAGTACTGTTTGTTACTGAGTGGCTATACTGCAGTACTTTCATCAGAATTTAAACTGATGACCCTCTAGTCACAAGCCTGACTCTGTAACTGTGAGGTGCCCCTCTGCTCCTCCTAAGTATGTAGCATTACAGCCTTCTGAGCAACACTGAATATCTGCTTTAGTGATATGTAACAATTAAATACAGGGCTTCTATATATTTTTAGAAACTCATTACTTTCTTTTTTCTTCTCTGACAACTACGACATTGTGGAGACTAATGATTGGACTAAGATAGCCTAATCCACTGCCACAGAAACCAACTTTAAAGCAATTCCTTCCCTGAGAGCACAGAACATTAGATGAATAGGCACACTGGATGGATGCTGTGAAGGTACTACTCACATGACATCAATTCAAGAAAGGAATCTGCCTCTTTCCCAGGACATGTTCACTTAAACTATAGCAATACATTCACTCTCAAAGTGGGTGTTTTGTACTGAAAGTCTCTTTATTTATTTGTTTTACTTTCTAATTCTGAAACATGTTGCAATAAAATGAAACATCCTTGGAGCATCACCACTCTGATCCTTTACTCAACGGTGTTTCGGGCTTCTCTATTTGTTTTGGAATTTCTTGAATGCAGTTCGTTTAAACAGTCAATTCAGAAAACAGAAACATGGGTGGCAAATAAAAGACACTTTTTAAACGCCTCTGACCAGATGATGAAAGGTATGTGTCTCTTCCAAGAAGTTCAGCCTTTCTGACCTTTGTAGACCATCAAAAACCAACATAATCAGTCAGACATAACAGGAAGTGCAAAAACCCTGCCCATTCTAACTCATAGACACATACTGATGTTTGTATCATGCTCCCTAAGAAATCGGAAAATGTGTCACACAAATGTGTGGACTGCTGCGGTGAAACTGTAAAATAACCTATGATGTCTGAGGCATGAGATGAAATTTCCAGTTTATATATAAAAAAAAAAAAAACTTTCTATAGCAACAACAAAAACATAACACAACAAAATGGTAATATTAACAGTCTGGGGTTACAAGCACTTAAGTGACAGTAAAAGTGGTACTTACTCTGCTGAATGGACTTGACGCCCCTCAACATGGTTGCTGCAAACACAAAGAAGCAGCCGGTCTGATCGAACTGGACTTCTCCCATGATGCTGAAGGAGGCTCCCAGGCAGATGGGCATCATGGCTGTGTATTTGAGGAAGTGATGCTGCTTGCCCAGGATCAGCGTGGATATGGCCAGCGTAAAGAGCGGGGTGGTGGTATAGATCATTTGTGCAAATGACAGCTGGACATAGTTCAGACCCATGTTCCCAAAGGCGATACTGGCACAAAATGTCAGACTCAACAGGAACACCTTACATTTTGCGCTGGGGGTCAGGTCCTGCTCCCCAGCCCCTCTTTGGCGGATCACCCGCAGTTTGATCAGCCCATAGTCCACCACTATGGCTGTCAGCATGTGCAGCGCTGACAGCAGCAGAGGGTACCTGAAGTTGTAAACGGCAAATATCCATTTGTTGAGGCTGGAGATGGTGGTTCCAGTCACCAGCCAAACAATGACAGCTGACAGCAGATGGAGCATCTCTGCGGGTGGCCTCCTCTTGCCTCGGTCTTGCAGAGTCGCCTCGCATTTTGAGAAGCCATCGGCGTTGATCATGTTCGTATCATTGTCCTCTCTAAAGGGAAAACACATGTTGAGTCCGTACCTCTCATTTCCAAATACAATGCATGACCAAAACCGGCAACTTTTGTGATATAAATCGCGAAAATAACCTGCGACACAGCAGTTTTTCTCCCCTGCAGTGTACGCTTGTCTTTGTTGTTCTGTATCTCTGTATTTTTCAGCACCGCCTACAGACACGTGTTTGTGTTTTGCATGGCTAGCTGGTTGTATAACTTACCCTGCGCAGGAAAAATGACATACGCTGGACCAGGCAAGGCAGGCAAGAAGGAAGGAATAAGGAGAGGGAGAGCTGTTCAGGGCGGGCTGGAAAACAGTGCGCGCCTTCTCCACGACGGGGACTGAGGGGATTGGTTATTATTCTGACATGCAGCACTGGACTGATGGTGACGACTCGGTGTGATGCACCAAAAACCTCAGCAGTGTAGTTAACATCATGGGGAAACTTGGGTACTGGATGCGCCTGTGTCTAATACTTTTAAATATCAGACAGCGCAGCAGCAGCTCACATGAGTTATGTTTTTGGCTGGATTTAAATAGCAACTTACTTCATTGCCTGAGGAGTTCTCGTGATCCCCTTACCCGGGGCACTGGAGCTGAGGGAAACCCTGACAACTCACACTGTGTTGTTCACAAACATGAACTCGCTTGTTACGTGATGCCGTGCGGCTTTGAATTAACTGCACTTTATGTCAAACAATAGGCGGCTCGGTAACCGTTAACACCGGAGCAACAGTCCGTTGGTCTGACAGAATAAAAGGGTAAGGTGGGTTAATTTAGCTGACCTCTAACGTACCTATGGACTGAGCTGTAACTTGACACCAGACAGCTGAATGTCTTTCTGCTCTCGGCTTGTCATGCTAACGTTAGCTAGAAACCCTCTCTTTTAACTGTGAAGAGGTAGCGCTTGTTAGCTAACGTTAGATTGTTAGCTAGCTACAAAACAACAGCCGTTACTCCTGGCTACTTCTATTCATAGAGTGAACGTTAGCTTCACCACGGCTGACATTTTCTCACAATATGAGTTTTGTCGTTTTTACCTTGTTATCACACTGGCAGCATCCCTCAAATCTCCGTCAGTCTGTCCGCCGTGCTGCAAACCAAGCAGAGGTGGACGCACTTCAGTGTTATTGGATGGTGTATTTTAAAGGGCAACGCCACTCTTTTATTCAGTGCACGGTGCAAGCTGAGCGCAACCTCTCTCCTGTGCAGGCTTTGAAGTGTTGGAGCCTGGAGCCTCACATGATCATGAACCATCCAATGAAAAGTATAAATCGCGTTCTTGTCATCATATTAAGTGTTCAGGATGAGTAATTAAACATATAGTAGGTAGCATCAGTAGGGTTTAATTTGCAAAATGCAAATAATTACCTAACATATGTACAGTACAATAAACCAAGGAGACATCAGTGCAATATCACCATCCCATACAACTAATTGTTCCTTCTATGCACTGGCTTTACACAGTGTAAATATGTTCTATTATAAGCTATTTATAATATACTTTCTATTATAAGCTATTTTCAAGACATGTTTTTTTCTAAATGAGGAGATGCTGGAGAAGTTGACATAACAATGTGAAGCCCTGTTGAAATGAATGCAAACTTTTTAAACAAATAAACCAAAATTTGACAGAAAAACATTGTTCACAATTTCCTCACATTTTGTCATGAAGAACTTTCCCAGTGCTCCACATGCTTGTTTTGCATCTGCTTGTAGAATTGATTTAAGAATTTAGTTAACTAGCTACATCCCTGACCTTTCAATTCCTGTAAAAACCCTGTGCAGCCACACAGCGGAAGGCTTACAAAAGTCTTTCCCACTGAGTTCAGACGAACTAAATCACTCTCATCCTTTGGAACATCTCTTAAAACCTGTATTTCCTATTGCAAGTTTTCTGTTGTTTCTTTTGATTTTGTTATGAACTTTGTGGAATTATTTTTTGAAGGAACCACAAATATAATGTTATGATGTTGTTAGTATATCATTCTGTATATATAGGCTATAGGCTGTGACATAATGGAGTACAATCATGAGTTAAGGTTTATAGAAAGTATAGATATCCACATTTCCTTTAACAAGCTTTTTATTTATTGTCAGATGAGATGTTTCTGGTGCCTGGTTTGTTATTTTGCACTTATGGACAGCATAAGTAGGGTCACTTGGGATAAGTGTCTGAGGTATTCCTCAGAGCAGGAACACTTGTCCCAAGAGACACTGTTTGTTTTTGTTGGCCCCCGAGGCATCATGATAGACACTGTTTCTCTGGACGTCTTCTGTACCATCTGTCCCTTGTGAGCTCAGATATTTAGACATTGGTTTGACAGTAAACAACAGCATGGTGACAACTTTATGTTTTTATTTGAGCTCAAAAAATGTCAAGTTGTTGTCAGTGGGCACAAAAGGTGAGTTCACATCATGTTTCAAGCACTCTAAAACCATGCATAGCTATATGTTGCCATGGAAACCTTTGAGTGTATGTAGTATGTATCATTCATTACCTGCAGGAAAACAACATTGTGCTTAATTTGAACAACACCTTATTTGCATCATCAATATTATATACTGTATCTTATAAACTTATATTAATAATTTATTTCCCCCCAACATCTCATTAACTGGTATACAATCTTGACTCTATTTAAGATTATGTATACACAAATAGAGTTTAACTAGTGACCAAAATGAGAATGTTCAAGTAATGTGAAACAATATTTTCTTACAGTGATTTAAATGAGGTGATTCTATTTCTATTATATTCTTGCTATATACAGGCCAAAACCAACCAGGCAGTCATACATGTTATAATACACAGTAAGCTAAAACTATAAATAATATAGGTTATTATTGGTTATAGAGTGTATATTTACTACTAATGTACACTAGTGCTTGCTTGCACACAAACGTCTCAGCATATGTATTGCTAAGCCTTTCTTTAATTGTTTTCTGGTCCTTGACTGGTGTGTATAAATCAGATTTCTTTACATAACTATCATTTGGCTAATGGAATACTGTCACTAAAACACACTTTTTCAGACCTGGGAGTATTGTCTTCTCACGTGACTGCGCAGTTGTGTTATTGCTGACATGTCCAAATAATGCAATACAATTTTAAAGATAGAAGCCACTCATACAGCTAGCCATTTCTACTGTTTTAACTAGGGGAAACAAGTCTGCTGCTACTTACCAAGATGATAAACCCTGATATTTTGAGTGGATTTTAAACAAAATTAAAAAAAATTCACCCTGAAGTATACATGCAAGTCCCCTCAAAAGAAAAATAGAGCCTGCCAGATTTCTATAGTCTGTACAGAATCTCAGAGTTTGGATGCAGTGTTTACTAGGGACTTACTACTTCATTACATAATTAAGGCTAAAGTTACCATTAAGCACCAATATAATTCCTTGCTGAAGAAAATCCCCCAGGTTTAGCAGATTTATCCTTCAGTGGGAGTTGAAGTTAAAATTTAAAATTGAGTGGTCAAAATAGAAGCAGCAGAGGTCCTGACTTTTAGTCCTTCGTAAGGGTCAAGCTCCAAAAATTCTGGATCCTACGCTTGGTAAACCTTTCAAACTCCATGTCCCCAGTTTGTATCACAGGCTGTCTCTTACAAATGTATCCAAGTCCAAGACTGAACAATAACTGGAAATCCTTCAAGATACAGTTTAATTTCAAGAAGTGGAATAATAAAAATCCCCAAGAATCAGAGGGATCAATAAATGAAGTTCTGCTGTGAAAAAGCATTTTAGCGCAGACAAATGCTTTATCCTGCTACGGTCCTTTTTAAATCCTGGCATCTCGGTTGGTGACCAGCATGAGGAACATGTTGTTCCAGCTTTGAGGAGAACAAGACATTCAATGCTTGTAATAAAACATCCGCAGCACTCCTTGCCCCCAAGTTATCCCTTAACACACCCATTGGTGTGCTTTGCTGCACTGGTGTATTTCTCTGTTAAGCATATGTCCCACACACACACATAGACATATGTACTCTCATAAACTAGTTCCCTGCAGTAAGCGGATACACAACACACACAAACTGAGGCCATGCATTCTGAAAACACAACTTCTAATAGAGCAGAAGAGAGTAGAGGAGTAAGTAGAAGCAGGAGGTTGATTTGTGCTTGAATTCTCGGAGTGATGGCCACTTCCTGTAGCTGATTTACTCACACACACACACACACACACACACACACACACACACACACACACACACACACGCATTCCCACACAAACCACTGTCCATAACTCACAGAGTATCCTTTCATCAGAAGGAACCACTCAGCCTGTCTGATGCCACAGTGTAAGGGGAACTTTTGTCCTAGAAGATCTCAGGGCATTGGCTCCAGTCTTGTCTTTCTTTGGCCTCCCAGTAGCCGCCCCTGTACACGTAGGTGCTTTCCCTTGTTGTATCATCTGTCCTCTTCTCAAACCACAGTGGTTGGTAACCCTCGATGTCTTGCCCTAATGACACAGAATCATGTTCTCTTAAGGCATGACTTAAATATGTACTATTTTGTCTTACTTTCTGCTTACACTACTACTATAGTACTCTTCATGGAAAATAACCAAAACTCTGTCAGAAGAAAGCTGAATCCAAATGACTGGACTTAAGTTCTGATTAACTTATTTCTTACCTTCCTCCAGGGCCTGATTGGCTTGCACCTCCCTTCTTTTCCTCTCCAGCCTCTGACACTCCTCCAGACGCTGCTTCTGGCCGTTTGCTTCATCCCACAGACCTGCCTCCATCAGCCGCTGGTCTGGCCGCAGACGACTGTCAGTGGGCGCAACACCCTCTTCTGGCTCATTGAGAGTCAGAGCCAAGGAAGAGAAAAAGTGCATGTTCTCTGCATTATCTCTGGAGAGTGAAAGGTAGAAGAGACAACGCATTAAGACAAACGGCCAGACAGAGAGGGAAGAGAAACAGGAGAGGACAGATCACAAAGATGAGGAGGAAATGTGTTCGATATGATAAACATACGGGAGAGGATATTTCTTCCACAACAGTTTAGGCTGAAGAGTCTGATAAACTGTCTTTTGTTTGCCTTCAGAGCCTCCGCATCCCTGGCTGCTGTCAACTATTTTGGCACTCTCCATCTTGTCGTCCCAGGTTCCTGACAGGATGTACCGAGCTGTGCCCTCTCTGTCCTCTATCACTCCGGTCACCTAGAGACACCAGAGAAGATGACACACAGGAAGAGATCAGTTACATGCACGCTCTGTCTGCTAGGCACTGACATATTCACAGCTGGGTACTATTTTTCCTTTTTTTTACCTCTGCTTTGGACAACTCCTTCAGAGTTTGAAAGTGTTTGAATCATTTAGCAATTTGGCAATTAGACTATATAAAACAGAACAAGGGGTTTAAGGGATAAAATATTCTCTTAGGCACCTGCTCCTCACTAGCTGATGAGCCTGTGACTTCACTTTCTTTCTAGGTAGATGCTGATATTATGACACATATTTCAGGAATTGGATCTCTTGAAGGTTATCTACACTTAGTATAAAGGATACAAGACTTGTTATACTTGGCAAGAGTGACGCTATATCTACTAAAGCAGTAGATTCTTGACACAGGCTTGTGTGGCCGTAGACTTTTGCCTTCTGGCAAGTGTAAAACTGTGTACATGCTGCAAAATCTGAATGAAGACAACCAACAAAGATGATTACAGAATGAAAAGGAACAACAGACTTACTTTACGTGGGACTTCTCTGGAGAAGTAGCTGTAGGGGGAGAATTTGAGACGGCAGGTGTCCTTGGTAGTGTTGTTTACAATGTCAATGTCCCCAGACTGCCAACGGCAACAGACAGGAAAACAGATGTGACTTAAATGTGTATGACGACCCAAATTACTTCCCTCAGTAATGCAGCACAAACACACACTCAACCACTTACTCATTGATGCAAAGCAACATCAGTTTTGTCTTTCTGAGCAGTAATTTCCTTTCTGTTGCCTAATTCAGTTGTTAGAAGATCTCTAGTCTTTAATTCTACTTTATAAGTTATTAATTTCACTTTTTTTACTGGTGTAAAAAATAAGCACAAACTCACACACAAAGTCAGAGACAGGTTGTGTTTTTGACAGTTAAAGTAGGAAAACACTTGAGAGGGGCACACCTGATCAATCCAAAGTTTCCCCACAATAATGTTGTGCACCGTTGACGTCACTTTGCTCCACACATAGTGGTTTCCGCTTGAGTGGAACTGCAGGTGAATGTTTCCTACAGTGAAGAGAAGGAAGACAGACATACACCAAAAAGGTGCATAACAGTTTTATAATTACCTGAAGATGGCCAATTATTCAGGTTCTAACAAATATTTTGTGTGTCTTTACAGATCATATACCATATACTGAACTGCATCAACATAAATTCCTGACTTTTACTTCTGTCTTACCTAATGGCATGACAGAAATATATTTCCCACGGAACTTGCTATCAATAGTGATATGCTGCCACAGAGTCCATCCTCGCTGTGACGTCACATGGTGGGCAGCAGCTGGTGGGTGATGACTGACCTGAGAGTGAATAGTATCAGCTGGTGTCAGCAGAGGCAATATAGACGTCATAATGTATTATATTTTTGTTCTTCAATAAGGGGCCACTAATGGGTAATCTTAACTTTACACAAGTGAAACCACAAGTATCTGTGTGTGTAAAATATACCTGTAAGGATATATGTCTGTGTTTGTCTTTGTCTCACCTGCTCAGAGATGGAGCGATAACCATAGTCCTCCAGTCGATCCAGCTCGTAAGTCTCCCCCAGCAGAGGGTTGAAGGGCTTGGCTGTACGGTGGACTGTGGTGGAGTAGGAGGAGACAGAAAAGGCAGCCACCAGGCACATCTGCTCCAGAGAGGAGTCACAGCGAGCTGCCCGGTCCAGAAGCTCGCTGTACTCCAGATCCTCAGTCAGACGCTGCAGCATCGACAGCGGCTCATTGAAGTTTACCTGCAATCAAATGCAAACAGAAGAGGTTGCTTGTAAGTGGCGCAAATAATTCCACATTTAGAATACTCATTTATTCAAATTCAAAAACTATATTACAGCCAGTTTGTACAGTATGTTTTTCATTTACAGGCATGGGTATCTTGGACAGGTCTTTGCCAATACAGTTCTTCATGATGCTCCACAAGTTAAGGGAGTAATTTGGTTTGTCGGGAATACGACTGCGTCTTGTTCTTCGTAGCTGCATGTGGTTTGTGCCTGAGGTGTGCTGAAAAAAATAAGACAAAACACAAAGAAAGTGTGTAAGTGCATATGTGCGTGTATAGCAGCAACAAAGATACATTTATTTTATTAATATCAGCATGCTAGGGACCTACGTTCTCATTGTGAGTCCAGTCATTGGACATTCCTCCGCTCATCATACTCTGATTACTCCCTGAGCGCCTGAGAGAAAGCAACATCATTTAAATACAGTTTAAAGTGACTGTGCTTGTGGCTGATCTAGAAGACGGCTCTGAGATTACTCTGTATAAAGGTGATGTCTCACTTGTGCTGTATGTCGCTACTAGCAGTCACAGTTATGAATGCATGGGAGTCCTCCATGGCATCGAAGAACTCTGCCTCGTCATTCTCATCACTCGCGTCCCCCTCCTGAGACCGCTCCGCGCCTACAGCAACAAACAAAGGACAAGGGGATGGGTTAATGTACAAATCAACAAATCATAATGTGTGTCAGCCTTTGTAACTGCGATTTACAGTAGTTGCTTCATTGATTACAGGTGTCTCAAAAAACAACTCACCAACACTAATTTGCAGACACTTAATAAGCATTTGCTCCGTACACTACAAACTATGTTATCAACATTTGTGTTAAATTAGCACATATGACAATCAAACTAAAAACAAACATTATACTAAACTGGTAGTTTAGGGGGACTATTTTGTTGTTAGGTGTTTCTTTTACTTTGACTTTCCATGTAAATAAATGTACTAAAAAAATTGAGATATGATAAGACTGACTGAGCCACATTTCTGTGATAGACGTGCATCACCGCTACTGGCCAGAAGAGGGCCATATTCTTATTCTGTGAGACTACATTTAGGAGCCAGAGAGTGATGTGTCTCACCTGTATATGAGGTGGGATTCTCCCTCCAGGCCCTCTCTAAGCTGTTGTGCTGTTTGGCTAACTGTTCGATGGTCTCCTCCAGATGGTGACGCTGTTCTCTCTCATACTGCAGGGCCTTCTGCCACCTCCGGCTGTGAGATTCTGCTACGTCCAGAAAGTCACGACAAGCCTGAGGTGTGAACACAACACACATCAAGAGATACAGGCAGAGCCCTCAAGCTGCATTCCCTCATTAAAAGAGACATTTGAAACTGATCAGCCTCCCTTTTACAGTAGTTATACCGGCTGAGGCTTGCATTGCGTGAACTCACATTGATCATAGCATTGGAGGTGATGCGGAAAAGGGTGGCTCGCTCATTAACAGCTTTCACTTTGTCTGAGCTGTCAGCGGATCCACGGAGATCCTCAAGTTCACTGAGGGAGCGCTGGAGGGCGGCGCCGTGCTTTCCTATCAGCTCATTACAGGTGCTCAGATCATCTAGCTTGCTGGCCAGAGTCTTGAGCACCCCTTGGGTTAGGGCTCGGTCCTCCTGAGGTACAGGGCCTTCATCTCCTGAGTCATCTTCGCACAAAGACAAAAAAGAAAGGCAGTGCACAAAGATTCTAGGGTATCATTAGAGGTTATTGTGTCTGAACAATTTGGGTGTTTATGGTGGTGAAATTAATAAAACAGTAAGGGGAAAGTAATGTCTCATCAGACATATTGAGAACATTTAAAATCCTCTAAATTTAGATTGAGACTGAGAGAGTGTTTATGGGGAACGGATGGAGGAAGATAATAACACTTCACACCCTGATCTCCCACACCCCTTCCCCTTCAAGATCAGAAAGCTGTGAATGAACACTGTTGCCCTGGAAACGGAGGCCTGTGCAATCAGGAGGCTAGGCTATTTTTAGAAGAAAAGGGAGAAAAAAGATGACGCACTACCCTTTTCCTCCTCTCTTTCTCTCCCTCTACCCCTTGTTGGCATGAGCTGAGCCGTCAATCTCAGGGATTTTAGAAGGAGAGCAGGGAGACTGGACTGATTACTAGGCATCACAAAAGAAAAATTAAAACTTTAAACTACTTGAACCCTACAGTTGTCAGTATTCCCTTATATTAAGCCTCTTAAAATTCAGAAAAAAGTTAGACACTTAACAAAAAATGTTTCTTTATCTTCTTGTTCCACTTGTTTACTGAAGCTAAATCACTATTATAAGGGAAATCTTCATATGGCTGCACCATGACATCAAATGGAAACTGTAGATGTTTTGTGCATAAATTTATGCACATTGTCCTCTAATTCAGTCTGACATATTTGGTGCTAACCCTTGGGATTTTGATTAGACACTGAAATAAATTCTGAGTCTGTGGATAGTGCTTGTCCACACAGTATGTTTGTAATAATGGACCTCGAAGAGTCTGTGGGTTGGAGAGGGTAATAAAGCAAATTCTGCTCTATTAAAAGCCTCTTAGTGAAAAAACATCAGTTTTAAAGAGACTCTGGATTCGAGACATCGAAAAAGCTCTACTGTCATTAGTAGCGTCTGGTTTCATACTGTAGACAGTTACACATAAATGTGACACAAATAATCCAGCTTTAAAATACAAATGACTGCCTCTATCATATATAATGGAACTTTTCTAGGTCAAAACATTTCTTCTCTGCTAAAAGAAACAGATTGTGTGTGTGTGTAATCTGAAAACTCCCGATCACGTTGACTGAATCTAGGCCAGTGTCTGCACTGCCTGTGAGTACCAAAACAGGCAGACAAACTACTACACTCTATTAGAAGGGAAAACAAACAATCAGGGCAAACTGGATTAACAAAGTCTCAGGAGGAGAAGATTAAAACTGAGAAGGTGAAAAATCCTTCAGGCATCTGTAATGGTTTCATGACCCATATCCAGTAGAAAGAAAAAGATTGACTTATTAAAACACTACAATCTGAATTTGATCCAGCTGCTATCCAACCTGTTTATATGGAAGTGCATTTACAGCCATAATACACACGCATGGAATACTAACATACATACATGTAGGGGGGAGGCTTACTGGTCTGCTCTGTGTACTAATGGGTTATTTTTCACGCAGGACACTGGAGAGTCTGAGACAAAGTTGGTGACTCATCATTGAATCATGAAAACACACCCACAGGTGATAGAGGGAGCACCAATATGGACACAGTGTGGGAAGAGAGAATCAGAGTTAAAAATCAGGGGATTCACTGTAAGCTTCAGCAATACAGACGAAGCAATCAAAGCCTGACTGTAATATGCTAACATTCCGCTGTAGCACAAACTGAGCTACACTGTTATTTGGATTCACTCTCACACTCACATTATGTTAAACTTTCACCCTGGATTTAATGGTTGTCGGAGAGGTTTGAATTTTGTTTCACAACATACCCATTTATACGTATTCTAACAAACGATTTGCATGTAGTGGTTATGTGATAGCTATTACAAGATAGGTGCCTGATAACTTCAGAAGGTCCAGAACTGCAGCATCCACTTAATTACTGCTGTTCTCACACACACTTCACCAAAACACACAAGGGTTTGTTTCTGTGCTTGCACATGCATAAAAACACACAAGTTACTCTGTCTAAAATTGTGTGAAGCAGACAGTATTACCAATGTTTGTTCAAGAATAAATCATTAGATTAGTAGGATATTAACATACACAGCCATGGTAAGATTATATATAATAAAAATAATTAATTGAAAACAATCAAAACAAAACATACAGTAACAGCACTGTAAAACATAATTTCTGAACCGTGGGAAACCTTGGAAAAAAGTAAGCATGTATAAAATATTCTAAATGGGCTCAGCTCCTTAAATCCTTAAATGAGTATTTTGGCTGCAATCACTACCAGTAAGGCAAAGTCCATTGTTACACAACGGTAGATACAGCATTAATACCTCACCCATCAGTCATGGTCTCCACATGCTAATATGGTCATTAACAGAAAACACCAATTTGCATCTTGCAGGTGCAAAGCTTTTACTCAGCATTAAGGGTGCTTAAAGGCACACACCTCTTAGGAATGATTCCTCCAGCAGCTGTGTTTACAGTAATACTCCTGAGAACAAACAGGATTCAAATCAGTCGGAAACAAAAGAGACAGATATGGCACATTCGACTGAGACTGATTGTTAAATATTGTAACATTGAACATTACAGTGCCATTTTGTTAACTTCAAAGCAAATTCTGTCCTGTGAGAAATCCAATCAGCATATTTACAGGCAAACTTACTGAACTACATAAACAGACACCCTCTGCAACAATGCACGCAAGCAAGCATGCAAGCGCTTATTCTGTTCTTAGTGAAATAATTAGCAGGTTACTTACAAGGTGACACTCATTGAAAAGGCTGCACTCGTGTCTCCCTATTGTCCACAGAGTGTATGGTGAAAAATATTTTCAATGAAAATCCTCACGCCCTCTCTCTTTCTTACCCCTCCTGCTCCCAGAACAGGAGGAGGAGTCTATAGGAAGGTCATTTCATTCAGCTCTCACTGTCGTCATGCTCAAGGAGACAGGGAGGGAGAAAGGAGACAGAGTGGGAGGGAGGTGGGAGCTGCATGTGTGTATGTGCACATTTGTGCAGCAGAGGGTGAGAGAGAGAGACAGACAGAGAGAGAGAGAGAGAGAGAGAGAGAGAGAGAGAGAGGGAGAGAGAGAGAGGGATGCTCCTGTTTTTTTTAAACATCCACAATGAATACATAAGCCTAGACAGCAGCACACAGAAAAGAATCATAGATTCACAGAAAAGTCTCATAGAATACAAGACATATTTTTATTATATTATATATATATATATAATTTTATATTATGTGATAGGGTCCCAATGTAAAAAGGTACAAGGGAATATTTTAAGAATGATAGCTGAATGAATAAGTGATTTAAAATCACATGATTACACACATCACACACTTGCCCCAACTGACCATTTCCATGAGAACATATTGAACAACACTGCCCTCCTGTGGCTTGTTGTTAACATAACAGTAAAGGACACACAAATAACATATGCATTTAGGTAAGTGGGTCTTGGTTGCATGAACCTGCATTCAGGTTACAGCTAAAATTAGCTTGTCTACCTCAGACTTTCTCGGGTGAACTATGTTGTTCCTTTGAAGTACATTTCTTTGCAGCTAGAAACCTGTTAAAATTGCATCAAATAAATTTTGAACACTGACAAACTGTCTGAAAAATGCGGGTCACGCAGGATACAAAGTGACCATCTCACCTGAATGATGCATCATGAGAGTGGCGTTGGACTTAGCTTGCTGCAGGGCTGACACCCATCGCTGACACTCCCCCTCAGAGGTGGCCTTCAGGTGGTAGCTTCGGCCCCCACTAGTTAACACCAGGTGGCAGGTGTCACCCACCTCGATGTGCGCTGTTGCCAGGGGAATGGTGCCCCGGCAGGTGTGTGCCATCTCTGCCTGAGTCCTGAGGGAAATAAACAAAACAGTTGGAGAAAAGATGAGTTGTTAATGGTGGCGTGAGGCAGCAGAACACTATGCTCAGTTTCTATGTTGATGTGCTCCATTTACAAAATGGGGCAGATCCGTTTTTGAATGATTTCAAAGTAGTTTACTGTTAAAAAAGCATCCCAATAAGTCTGTCAGACAATCAAGCCTCAATGATGAAGCCTTTTCTCTACAGACAAGCTTTGGACAATTTGTAGCCTACATTTCACTACAGACTTTGGACAATCTGTAACATAGCTTAACACTTTGACCTTTTGTCTTACATGATTATGGCCCCTTTTATACAGATTTCATATATTATTGTACTGAATGTTTTTTGAAGATAGGTTAGCATTCTCTTATGACATGTAACATACAGAGGATATACATTTTATCACACTGCATGCCATTTAACATGTGAGATTACACAATTCATACATGGGATAACTGCTATATTCAAAATGTACAGTTATAGTAATATACAGAACAAACGCAGCACTCTTCTTGGCCTCCTTTATTTCAGAGACTTCAACTTTTACCTGTTTTAGAATTCTGTTTAGCATTTTATGTCATAACCTATGTATATCTTTATCATTGTGAATAACGTTAATGTTTACTTATAGGTAAAGGTAACAAATAGTCTCTTTTTTCCTCCTCTTCTATCATTGTTATATAGGTTACAGTCAACACTGTTTAATTTTTATGTATTATTTGATAACTGTACAAACCGATGACTAGTACAAACGAATAAAACTCACACTCAACTAGCTTAAATCAGCTAGTTAACCTACATACATATATACTGTATATATGGTTAACTTAGTATAATGTATGAAATCCGCATGAAATAGGTCAAACTACAGAAGGACACTGTATGTAACCTAGGTTAGCTGTTAAATTAATATTATTCACAAGTGATAAATCGTCATTTTTCATCTTATGGCTATGACTCAGGTGTTTTTTGTTGGTGCTACACTGGCATCATTCAGGGCACTCCCTCTTCGGCCAGATAGGATAAAAAGTTTTATTTCCACATTTTAAAAATCCATTTAGCAACAGATCACCTCTGCCAACGTGCCGCTAACAAATTTAATCATTACAAACTTCTCATGTTAACCGAATAAATAGCTATACAAGGTGTGTGGTCGAGCACCAACGGTCGCTGTAACCGTTAGTTACCGTTACCTATAGTAGGACAGCAGGCCGTTACTAAGGACGAACCACCGCCGCTGGTAGCCCTTCAGGTAGTTGGTCCATTTAAAGAGCCAGCCTTTGTAGGTATCCAAACACGGCAGGTGGAGCCCCGGGAGAGTCGGGGAGGGCAAATTCTTCACCAGCTCGTTCATTTGCTCCTCTTGGCCGCTAACGTTACTCCAGCGGTATAGACGGAGAGCCGGTGCAGTTTCTGTGGAGTTGCTGCCTGTCAACAGCTGTACCGTTAGCTAGCTGCGTGAGTGAGCCAGCTGCACTGCACTGTATCCTCCGCTAAAGCTAGTGTTAGCTTGCAGCTGTTTGCTGAAGATATGTCAGAGTCCCCCCTTTAACCTGAGATAGTTTTAAAAATAGCTAGTAACGCTAAATGATATAGCTAGGACGAGATAACAACTACATTATTACATGGCACTATACCAACGGGTGAACCAGCACTTTGCGTGTAATAATAAAGCCTGTGGATGTGAGAGAGAGAGAGATCATGATGACGTCCTTATCACGGACTGTAGCATATGGGTGCAGGTCTGTGTGTGTGTCTGTGTGTGTGTGTGTGTGTGTGTGTGTGTCACACATACGGCATGTACTGCGATTTTTGCGAACACTGCAAAGGAAGAATACTGCCTCAACAAAAAATAAAATAAATACAAGTCAGAAATTTAAGATTGTATTTTAAGAAAAAACTGTCAGACATCCGAGAAAAGGAATTATGAGATTGGAATCCAATTCAAAAAAAGATAATTCAGAATGATCAAAGAAATCATAATTCAGAGATTATAGTCAGAGATTCTGAGATTTAGGACAACATTTTGAGACTAAAGTCAGAAGTTTTCTTATTAAATCGGAATCAAATACTTACAATATAATACAATATAAAGTATGTTGCATCTTTGGTACTCAGTTGCACTGTGAGGTTAAAGCCACCAGGGGGCACCTTGCTTCTTTTGCTACGCTTACTGTAACAGCTGGTCTTCGATTTATTTTAGGTTAATATACCAGACAGGCACACAATAATACATGTGACTTTCAAGTTATTAGGTTCATGTTTCCATTCTTTTTTCTCTTTGTTTCTGTAGAAACACATCACATATTCAAGATGTTATTAAAGAGGCTCCAACCAAACAATACAGACTATAGCCACCTCAGTGCAAACCAGTGCTACCACAACCCAACTTCTTCATAAATATAGAAACTATTTCTTCAAACAATCAAATGAGTATAGGTGATTGTAGGCAACCAGTTGATGCCAAATGAAAATTCATACATCTAATTTTGTCCTTAAGAGGATATGACAGACTATGATGTATGTCTCGTACATGAGAGTAGGATACCCCCTCCTGCTCTTGCTCCATTTCTCCAAAGATGGTTTAGATTTCACACACACACACAAAAAAAAGAATACTAGTTTTATGCTCACATCTTTGATTAAAGTTCCATTTTAAAAGGATTTAAGACCTTTTGAAGCCTTGAATTAAGATGACATCATTTTGGATATTTTAAGATTTTTCCCATAACTTGCTGGCAAAAGACCTGTAATATTCTGTTATTTCCATTTTTGACACCTGTCTCTTCAAACTGTCTGTTGTGGGAACATGAAATTATTAAACACTAGAATTGAGGACAGTCTTTAAGTTAAGAGGGATGCATTAATAATTATTGAAGTGATTTCTTGCCATCAATAAACAACTTCCCACCAAAATGAATGAATAAGGGGGCTAATAAAATCGCACTGAACATGAATGCTTTATTTGCTTGCACTTCTTGAAACCTTTATTCAACACATCAAAATGGTAAAATATTACTCTTGTACAGACAATAATTTAAATAAATACCATGATTAATTATCCTTAACAAATGCAACAAGCAGT
Source organism: Maccullochella peelii (assembly GCA_002120245.1). Lineage (NCBI taxonomy): Eukaryota > Metazoa > Chordata > Actinopteri > Centrarchiformes > Percichthyidae > Maccullochella > Maccullochella peelii. Next base: position 56,962 of record LKNJ01003899.1, read on the forward strand.
ATCATCAAAGAAAGACCTAGGGCTTCTTGTCTGGAGTATTTGATATTTTTCTATCGATAACAGGGGGGGGGGTGTTAATAAATAAATGCATTAATAAGTAAATAAGCAAACAGCTAGCAGCTGAAGATTATTTTCATTTGGCATCATCACAGTCAGTGAAAACTTTTCATAGTACAATCATTTCTACAAAGTGCTTTGTCACAATATGCCTCACAAAAAGAGTTGTAATGTTTTTATTCTTTCTTTAGATTTTGATGCCTACAGGTTTTCTTTCGTCACATGGAGGAGCAGTTCTAAAAAATCCAAAGGCATCCCCATATCATCATCCGAAATAAATCTCTATGGCACTACATCAGTAAAGCAGTAGATGCTTGGTATGGTCTTCCATAAATATTGTTGTATTTGAACTTTACATTGCACCGTATAACTGTTTATTTTAAATACTATGTTGTAAATAATACAAAACCAGTTTACAGCACAATGCAAATAAAATATTTAAATTCACTGGTGTGACAAGTCGTGTTGAGCGATGTCACACCTCCAAAATGAAATCATTAACAGAACAAGAAGAATTTTGAGCCTCTGTATATTCAGAGGTTTGCTGGGTACAGTAGTAAGGCAGTCAGCACAGCCGATAACATTTTAAAAATTGTCGTGGTGAAAAATGTTGCTACAAGAGTGAGTTTCAATCCAGTGTCTTGAAGGTTTGATGTCGTTATCACAGTGTGAATTGTTCCAACTTCCAGCATCCTTCCCAATTATAAAGTCTGCTTCCACTCATATGCAGTACCTTCAGAGTCCTTTTTTTTTTTTTTAAAGCAAGCCATCTTGTTCAAAAACGGAGGGCAGGAGGGAGAAGTCGAAGGGCACAAACTTGACACCGGTCCCATGGTAGAATTTGTTCTGAAACTCCACCCTGAAATCAAAGCAAGGGCACATTAATGAAAGCAGAATAAACGATGAGGACGGTGACTGTAAATATCACTACATTTTTAACTCAATGTCTCAATCTTAATTAAATTTTACTATGATTGAAAAGACTCATTATTGATGCTCTCATTCTATACTTAAATAGGGAAAGTATATGGTCTATTTAATTAATCCAGAACAGTCAAACAAGTTCAGAAAATTGCATCATTTAATTAATTGCTGCCTTACAGACTGAGAAAAGATATAATTTAAGCTATATTATAATATGATTAGAGGTGAAACGATGAATCGATTAATAGATGTTGATTTGATAATCAGTTGTTCGAATTATTCTTTAAAGCAACAATGCTTCAAACCTTTTGCTCCCAGTCTGTCAAGGTGAATATTTGCTGGTTTTCTAAAGTCTTTTCTGCAAGTGAATTGAATATCTTTGGGTTTTTGGATCATTTTATAGACCAAATGATTAATCCATTAATTGAGAAAATAATCTGCTAATTACAGTAGCTACAGTCCAATACAATGTCTAGTCTCATATCACAATATGTATGTTATATTCCTTGACTGAAGAATGATTGCGAACATCCAGATCAGCTGGTACAATGAGACTTACCAGTGAAGTCGGAGAGCATGGAGGAACGCTGATAAGCCTTCCATGACTAGTAGGATGGACACGGTGAGCATGGCGAAGAGGCCGAACACGGGGACCAAAAACACCACCCCAACTCTCGTGGTGATCCTCAGACCCAGGCGCATCACCATGCCCCACAACACATCGGACAGCTCTGAAACCAATAAAAACAAAGCCCATAAAGATGCACAATATACAAAGAGACACACACAAATAAAATCATATCCGAGGTAAAGAAATGCAAAGTAGAAGTCATTAGAAACAAAGAAGTCAGCAGGCAGGTCAGCACTTACGGGCATGAGCCAAGCTGAGTGCCCAGAGACGCAGGTATGACGCAGTGTTGGAAATGCAGCCCAAGCAGTACTCTATGGTGTGAATGGCCTGGTACAGCAGCACGTCTGCAAAGTCAAACTGCAAAACAGTTCAAACAATACATAAGATATCACACTTATTTCATACTGCTCAAAATTAAGTTAATACAGCATATGTTATTTCTGAATTCTAAAATTTACAATAAAGACAATGCTGGTGTTCACATGATAATAAATTAAGTGTGATGCATATCAATCATCATTTCTGTAAGTGTGCCATTGTTAGCCAGCCAGCTTATTCTTAACTGCAGTCTTTTGGCAAGATGTTCAAAAACCAATGACGTGACAGGTTAAGACATACAAACAGAAGAAAATAAGATGCCGAAATAATAACAAAAGCAACAAAATCAGCATACACAAGACATACAGAGCAACAGGAAGACGCAAAACACTGATGCAACAATACAATGACCACATCAACTATTCAGTACATGCAACCTTGTAAAGCAGTGAACATTAGTATCTTCTAATCTGCAAATCCAACACATAGTGTTCAAAAGACAATTTCAGGTAAATAGCTAAATTTAGACATTCAAACACTGGATCACAGACGTAGACAGACTGACAGCGTACAATGTAGGTTAATTTAAAGTGACATATTGCAGCTTGAAATGCAACATTCAACATATAAAAAGGGAGGACACTGGTGGATCTCTGACCTCTTTTGGAAGAGCTTCTCTGCCGGTCATTTCATCAAGTCCCTCCTCTTCATCATCTTCATAGGATGGTGTTGTGGAATTGTCGTCCTCACTTACACGCCTCACCCTCTCATAACCCTGAGGTGAGACAACAGCATTTTGTAGCGTTTTGTATTGACAAACGAACCAAAAACTTCAGCTTAGGCTGAACGTATGAATATATTTTTAATATATTTGATCACACATACTCTGCGTCTGCGCAGGCCTTTGCCTCCACGGTACAGCCAGTACAAGTAAAGAGGTTTTCCTAACAGCAACACAGGAACTGACAGCATAGCTATCACAACTAAGAAAATCTGCAGCCCAGTCTGTGGAATCAAGATAACAAACACTAATCAAAAGGGATCAAAACACATCCAGAGCTGATAATGTTTCAGATGATATCGTCAACACAAACCTGTCCTGGAAAGAGAGGAGTGATATCCTTCCCCTGCATGACGAACATGTTAATGAAGTGGATGAGGATGCTGGGAGCCTGGCTGGAGTCTCGCGCACCAAATGCCAACCACTTATATAAAATCATGAAGACCAGGTAGCCAAAGAGACAGAGCAAGAAGAGCAGCTCAGGAAGAAATAGCAGATAGACATTACATTTCTGTTGGAAGTGCCTGAAGGGAGAGAACAAAGTGTGGGAATAAAGAAAGTGATAAGGGAGTGATTTTAATGATCGGATCCCTAAATGCTAATCAAAGCAATAAGGAGACATAGTTTTCAGCAATAATACACAAATGGACAAAGCTAAACATCAGCATGTTAGCATTGTCATTGCGAGCATGTTAGCAATAAGCTCAAAGTGCAGCCTCATGGAGCTGCTAGCATGGCTGTAGACGTCAATAGTTTTTGGACAACAATGGAGGTCTATGGCACAGAGACTCATTCAAACATTCAAAGCCAATACATTTGACAAAGTCATTAAGAGTTCATTTTTATTCAGTAGAACCATCTATGCTGGTTAGTTAGTTAGTTAGTTAGTTAGTTAGTTAGTGTGTGTAGCCTTTCTGGCAGATACTGGCACTTTAATAACAATACCGCACGGAATACTGACATCTACCTATCCCTTAAACACTCAGATGATGGATGACCATGCTGTAAGTACATGAGCAAAAGTGATCTTAGTTATATCTCGAGTGACTCACAAGTGATTGAAGACACTCAGCACCACTCCGAAGCTCATGTGGATGACCCCAATAACGACTGACATCTTCATCTTGTAGGAGTTGAGGAAGGACAGCCGGTTCACCGCCATGTTCCATATCTGATGGGATATTAAAAAGCATCTCAGCCAAAATAATACGAAAACAGGTCAATTATATTATGACTAATGTCTGAGCGCATTTACTCACAGGATCGATGCCGAATGGGTATGGCCCACTGAAAACACCACTGACATTAGGGTCTAATGTGAGCAGAGCATTTGTTTGGAGGGTTTTGTTTCTGCAATGTGAAAAAAGAAAAACCCGAAGCACCAATGAAAACACCACATTCACGGACATACCGAAATTATGTTTCTGAGTGTGTGTATTTTACTGAAAACTCACGTCCACTGCTGATTTGCGAACATGGCCTTGACGCTCCAGCCAGAGCCAAATATGTTGAGAGACTTGGAGAAACAGTCATTGTAAATCAGCCCAGTGTAGATAGAGAAAAGCCCCATCATCAGGATGATGTAACGTCCGTTGAAGAACATCACCCATATCTGAGACCAACAGAGACGCAGCTATCTGCTTTTACAATTTTACAATTATCAGACTCTGCATTACATATGAGAGGAGCAACTCGTTCCTACCTCATTACTGGAACGTTTCTTCTTCTGCTTTTTTTCCGTCAGCACCATCCACAAGGAGAAGAGACTCATTACCATCCCGTGCCCGAGGTCGCCAAACATCACAGCAAACAGAAAGGGGAATGTAATGATGGTGTAGGGAGCTGCCGATGAGAGAAACATATTCAATGTACTCAGTCAGAACTTCTCCACAGCTGCACTTAACAAAGAGACATTTTAAAGTTTATTCTTTACAAGACACAGTGCGAGTTCTTACCTGGGCTTACCTCGCGATAGTCCCCCACCCCATAAGCCTCCACAATGCTCTGAAAGCCAGATGTGAACTTGTTGGTTCTTAACAGGGTGGGTGGAGTATCAGTACTAGGGATGCGGTTCACAAAGGACGGTACAGTGGCATCACCTTTTCTCTGTTAGAAAAAACAAAACAAAAATGCGACTCATGTCACTTATTCACAGGTTTGAGTGATTCTCTTTCCAGAAAGTTTTTCTCTAGTGCATTCTGGGTGACTAATTTGATCTGAAAACAACCAATTATGCAGCCTGGAGCAGAAGGAATTGCTGGCACATACTGCACAGCGAGAGAAGAGAGAAGTGATGCAAACTACAGCAACAACAAATAATACAGCCAATAAGGAAAAAAACACATGATGATGGAGTGGTTCAGGACAGGCAGTCATCCAAAATGCCTGCTGCCAGTGTTAATGGGAAATAATTAGAAATACATCGTAATTTGAGTGCTTAATAGCTGATAAGCAATGCCAATTCAATTAAGAGTTCAAAAATTTTACATTACTATTCACAGGTAAACTGACCAATCACAGGTTGCCATGCATATGCAGCTTGTAAGAGCATTTTCATAGAAAATGTTCATTGTTTGCGGCAGCATTATCATTATTACTGTTATCACCAAGTCCAATTACAATGATGGTTTGGCTTTAAGATACTTTAATACTTCTTTTTACTCACCGCGCCCTCTTCTAGAGCACCCCGCAGATTTGCCAGGTCACTGACGGGACACCACACCTCAGCAATCAGACACTTGTTGGTGACATCAAAGCTGCAGAGGTTCAGGATATGGTAGATTGCCTTCATCTTCTTCACCTGCACAACCCAGGTATAGGCTGACTCCGAGGCCTTCTGCAGAACCTGCCTCAGGTAGTCCTCAGTGCGGTGCAGCACCTGGAGGAGCACAACAGTTACTACAAACTCACCGAGAACGTGTCTGGATCAAAAGTCTCAAGGCCTTTTCAGTCCTACATTGTTAAGGTCTTGGATGCGTGTCCTTAAGCTGTCCAACACATCTGCCCGCTCCTCATCATTCTCAGGGTGGGGATAAAGATGGCAGTGGTAACTGAGGACAACAAAGACAGACGTGTATGCTGATAATGATGGAGAATACAACAGGTATTGAAAGGTAAAGTCACATGATGATGGCATTCTTACCAGTCGCAGATCTTTTGAACTTTCTGTCCGATCTGTTCTCCCCAGAAAGAGATGAGAAACACAACGCTTTTGCTTATCTCACCCTGAAACAACACAGATCAGGCAAGTTAGTACTACAGCCCAACAAGAAGTCATAAAGTGATTAAAAAATATTTTTTACATGCATCTCTTCCACAATACTTTTCCTCTTGGTAGGACGTATGACCTAATTAATTACTTACAGCTAAATCCTGGTCATGGAAAACTTGGTTTCAAATTATCTCTCTATTATTTCTCTGTAACAAAGCATTTAATACTATATAAGTGTATAACAGTAATGTGTCTTTTTCAGTAATTCACAATTAATCTTTGGTTGAATACAGACACGAGCTGCAAGGAGGGCACATTAACCAGGAAACAGCCAAATGTTTCATTTTAGCAGTTACGGATTTAATGTTAATTAGCTACAGCGGCTCTAAGCTGCACCGGTGATGTCTGCAATTTTAACCAGAGACAGTCGGCTAAAAATATCTACCTATATGTTTTCCATTGCTCTTTGCTTATAAAAAGGGTGAGGAGAATCTGGGTATTTTGCAGACCAAAATAGAACCGGCTATTTGAACCCATCCCTAATATGGATGTGGTTTGATCAGATTTACATATGCAACATAAGCCAACAAACCCATGACTACCATCACATTTCGATTAAAATGTTTCTGAACTCTGATTGGTGCACGGCAATACGTGACATCACCTTTTTCCAACCAGTGAGAAAACCAAGGACAGAAACACAACTACAGAAATCTCTCATGTGAAATAACCAAAGCTGTTCTGACTTCGGCCGACATATAGGACCCTCAGAGTAAGAAGCTGACAGAGAAAATAGGTTGTCGGGGTTTTCAAAATCAAAAAACAAAACCCAGCAAATCCTGTTAGATTTCGAAAGGGAGAAGGAATGTTACAATATTTCTCTTGGCATCCATCATGAAGTACGCAGTTTAACTCACAGTGTCGAGATCAGCAAGGTTCTCATCCACTTCTGCGTAGCTAAGGATGGTGTAACCCTTACACACTCTCCACAACATGCGCTCAAAGGCCTCCACCTTCACCCGCTGGATAAGACCTGAAACAAACCTGCAGCCAGGAGAGATCAGATTAGGTTCAAGGTTCATGTCCTAATGATCGTACATATAGTGTGTGTGTGTGGATGTAAATGACACATATTGCAGCTCACCCCAGCTTGGCTCCAAGTCTTTGCATACCGGTGCAACCCGATTCTGTCTCCATAGTGGGGAATTCTTCATACTGGGGACCAAGAGCCTCATGCTAATAAAAAGGAGCATGTTTCATTCATGACAGCTTACATTATCTGCTCCTTACATGGTTCTACACAAAGCCGATGTGACGTTCACACGCTGGAATGTAATGTTTAGTCTCACAAAAGCCTGTCTCACATATTCTCATTGTTGCTCTTTGCTGTCTCCCTTTTTTACACCTGGATGAGTCAGGTGCTGCTTCTAACGGCTGCACTGTGGCCGTGTCATTAATTAAAGTCAGCACTAGTTCCACCTCTGTCACCCGGGGAAACAAAACACGTCAGTGACAAGAAAACAAGATGCTGCTGGCAAGGTGAGGGGAAAGCATCTTGCCTGAGATGCAAAACAGAGTGGGGGGAAAAAAGCAGTATATGACAGACGGTAAGGGTGTGTGATAAATGAGCAGCTGAATAGAAACACACTCACTCTGGAGCGGCTGTGTATGAAGGTCCGCGTGATCTTCAGCATGTGCGTGTACTCGGTGAGCTCCAGGAGGTTCCTCCGCAGCTTCTCCTTGTTTCGGGCCACCTCGCTGAGCTCCATCTCCAGCCTCTGGAGCTGCTCCTGAATGTCACCACACATTGAACAGCAGCTTAAGTCTGAATTCAGCTGTGAGGTGCTTTGTTCAGTTAACTTAGGTGGCCAAGAATCAACACTAAATATGACTGACAGCAGAATAAGGTCCCAATTCCACCATTTTAAAATGTGAAATATTATCACTGTAGATAGACAGGGGGTAGCTGACCTCAATCTGATCGGATTGACATTTTCCTGATGTGTTTGTACTTACAGGGTTAAAACAGCATAGATGATAGTCCATCTACAGAGTGGTTTTTGGTACTGGATTAAACATAAACATGCTTTTGTTAAATGCCTGATTCAAAAGAATAAAAGTAACATCATCCAGATTTCTCTAACCCTGAGTAACATTTGTGTTGAGTCATGTGGGCATACTAACGGCGTGTACAACAGCATTGTAGTCAAAAGAGTCCCATAAAAGAGATGCTCGTGCCTGTCCAGGTCTATTAAAACATCCAGTGATCATTTCTCACGAGGGGAAATTTGTTCTAAAAACGCCAAAATTAACATGTCATTCAAAAACACCCTAAATGAAGGATTTAACACACAAAGAAGAGCAGAGGTCGGCCCGCTTTCAGTGATGGAACAGAATAGGAAGATGCGCTGGTTGCCAGGTTCTTAAGCTGACCCCCTTTTTAAAAAGAATGTTGCCATTCACGAGCATAATTAGAAACGAGACAAAGGAATTAACCGATTTGGTAATTTTATTCCAAAACAGCAAAATGTGAATAAATTCCATTTATTTCTTCCAATTTATGACACCATATCAAAACAAAATAATGATAGTCTGTTAGAAGGTAAGTTTGCTGATAAAATTATAATTCAGAATAGGTGAAGAAAGAATCAACACTAAATATGACTGACAGCAGAATAAGGTCCCAATTCCACCATTTTAAAATGTGAAATATTATCACTGTAGATAGACAGGGGGTAGACTAATAGGCTTTTCACACTGCACAGGCTACTCTTAGCCCCGTTTCACACTGACACATTTTAGCCCCGTGTTTAGTCAATTTTCAGGGGATAACCCTGCAACCTCTGGGCTAAACCTGCTCCTGAGCAGGGCCAGCAGGCTTAGTTTCTTATTTCTCATGATGTGTTTGTTATTTTGTCAACGCTCCATAGAGAGATACTTCATTAACAAAGAAGGAAAGTTGCGTTGTGACAGTAGCCAGGCACAAAAAGAGAAAATATATCAAGTATATGTAAGAATTTTGAATATAAAATTAAATATAAAAGCAGCACTTAGTAGCAAAAATGACATGAATGATAAAAAATTAACTGAATTAAAAAATAATATAAAATATATGTTAAGTGCACAATCAGTTATGGTTGGGTTTTAGGAATATTATGGTTATGTGTTCTGCATTTAAACATCATATCAGTTTCAGACACCAGGATAAACCTTATCCCGGTTTTGAGAAACCTTAATTATGTTAAATGAAGTACCAAAACCATGATGTAAACAACTCATCCAGGTTTCTAATCATTCTCCACAGTGTGTACAGGTGAGTCCTCAACTCAGCTTATGTTCAGTGGGTCAGAAAAACAAAACAATATGATGATAAAGGATGTAATGATGGGCTACATGCTGAAATCAGCAGTGCAATTTTATTGTATCTCTCATCTTCCATTTCTGTTGATTATATGGAGATGCCAAATGTAGCAGGCAGCCAAAAACTAAACTGGGTTCTCTCACGCGGAGCCATTATCTAGTAGAGATCCCAACGTTTCCAAAGATACCAAATGTGTCAATATTTACAACTGATGGATTTGTGCTGCAGTTATAAAACCATGCAGTCAACATGTAGCTGAAGCAAGATGATACAGTACACTGTCCGACAGCGTAATGCTACTTGTAGGGGAAATTAAAGGAAGCTGGAGGTCCATAGGCACTTTTATATTAAAATGTGGATGAAATGACTCTTACCATGATCTCAAGGACTTGTCTGGGGGGAGGAGCAAGCGAATTCTCATCCTCCTCTGGAACGGCTATATTAGCCTTTTGGATCTCCCTCAGAAGGTAGCCTGTCCACAGAAAAATGCTGATCTGTTTCATGGTAATTACTGCTGGAGTGTCAGAGCAAGGTGTGAAATTGAAATCTCTGAGGGACCATTTTACAAAACACAATCAGCCGAGATGATATATTGTCCAGGTGTGTGCTCGGGCTACACCCACACGAACCACCCCAGGTGCTCTCTTACCCAGAATTCTCTCCATCTCATCACATCTCTTGATTTCGCTGACGAAGCGCCTCTGGAATGAGCTGACACTTGGGTTGAGCTGAAACCAGAGGAGCATCACAGGCATTACTGCATCAGTCAATGCATGTGCAAGAACAAGGTTCATCATGGAATCTTTACATAGGTTTAGACCGGCTCTAATATTGTTAAATATTATAATGATTATTGCTTAAATATGTTGTACTCTCCCCAAGTCAAGTGTAATGTGGATGTACTGTTTGCTGGACAATTAGTGAAAATTCTTTAGAGAAATTTTACATGAAAAGTCAGTCATAATGCAGACATGCAGTCTGATAACTGACAAAATAAACTGATTGACTGATAGACTCAGTCTAAAAAGCTGAAGTGAGCAGGAAAATTTAGGTCTAATTATAAGGGGAAATTCCCCCATTCACCCCCCTCCCTCAAACAGACATGTAAGGTGAGGTAGAATCAATGTAATCTGTGTTAGTTAGAAAAAAAACAATACACATAAATAAGCACAAATAACCTACTTTTAAACTGGTGGCAGAATTCGTAGCCTACATGTTAATGAGTGTTTGTGCATCATCAGCCTCTCTAACGTTACTTACATCTCGAAACTCGACCAGCCCCAGCTCTCCGAGCTCACTGATGCAGTCATATTCAGAGCCGGACTGCAGAAACAATTGCGCCAAGCACATCTCCTCACTCCGAAACACCATCTTTATCCTCCAGACAGACCTCCTCCGCCGCCTTATAATCTGCCTGTAGCCTACTGAACCTGCACAACGAGCCGTTTGCTACAAGCGAAAATAGGACATCACGAAATTCAACCAGTCGGTGCGTAGCTTCAAACTCCTTAACCAATTAACATCTCCCCCGAGGATTAATTGTCTATTAATAATGACGATTTTCAGAAGGGGGATTTTTTCTCATTCTGAGTCTGGGTGTTGCGCCGTCTTGTCTCCCTTCAAATCCGTCTGATGTCTATTGAATAAACAATATGAAAACAAAGACAGAAACCTCCCTAATGCACCTTTTGCATCGAGCGATCTCAGAGAAAGGCGTCATCCTGTAGACGGTTTACCTTGAACACCTGTCATCACAGCGCAAAAACACGGCGACGACGCAACGCTGGTGGTCAGAAAGGAGCAACAGGCAACCTAAAAGATAAATCATCAACCCGCCATGTAGACAAACGTGGCTAAAGGCAGCCTCACGCGTTAAAAAGCCACAGTCAGAAATAGACTACGGCCTTTACTCTAGCTACGTCGCCCCGGCAATTGACACAGATTGCTCCGGGTTGCCAGTTATTGGCGCATCCGCTTAAACAGTGGGCTAATCGTTTTTCTTGATGTTTCAGCGTGAAGCAAGAGGTTTGGCTTGACAGTTAACACGTAGATGGGGACAAACTACATCACAGAAGCTATGTCAATAAATGTAGCCTAGTGTAACTCACATTAATTTGAACTGCGTCGATATTTAACCTGGAGCTATGTCACGCCTCACTATACCAACATCAGTTATTTGATGTGCTCAAAACCGATATTTGCTCAACATAATAAAGAAGACGAATGTTTTTGCAGCTCAAACAAAAGGCTTCATGAGAGAGGTCACTGCAGGCAACAACATATTAACAATATAAACATGCAAATTAACTTTTCTATTCCAAAATGCTAAAATCTTTTTTTTGAGATAATCACTAACACTTTATTTTATATAAGAACTATATAAACAAAATCTAACAAAACCACCTATTCTGAATTATAATTTTATCAGCAAACTTACCTT
>LKNJ01003900.1:0-38165 GCA_002120245.1 Maccullochella peelii
TCCCACCCACTGACAGGTGCCATTGTAATGAGATAATCAATGTTCTTCAATTCACCTGTCAGTGGTCATAATGTTATGGCTGATGGGTGTAAGTATGTATGTAATAGTTTAACTTCAAAGTGTGTATGTCAGGGTTTAAAGATGATATGCAACACAGTGTCGCGGGCTCTTTAGAGTCTCACATTGTTTTCTTTGCATTTGTGCAGGGGAGAGGAAGATGACTCACTAGCAATCAAGCCTCCACAGCAAATAGCAAGAAAAGACAAATCTCACCACAGGAAGGAGGAGAAGAGAAAAGATAAAAGACGTCATCGCAGTCACTCTGCAGAAGGAGGTGGGGGAGTGCTGCTTGATTACACAAACACAAACCTGTTTTACAGCTGAATGCAACATGTTCGGAAGTGGTTTCTGCTTCCACTCATGTTTTTTTTTTTTTTTTTTTTACTTCCACAGCAGTGAAACACGCACGACCCAAAGACAAAGAAAAAGAGCGGGAGAATGATCGCAGGAAGCGTCAGTGGGAAGAAGACAAAGCCCGCCGAGACTGGGAGAGGCAGAAACGAAGGGAACAGGCCAGAGCTCATTCACGCAGAGAGAGGTGAGCACCGACCTTGGAAAGGTGTCACATATTAGATTATCTTTAATAAAGATATAATTAATTAAAGTAATTCATTAATTCAGGCACAGAAGTATTTATTGTTTTGATTACCACTTGGGTTTAATCAGTACACAACTTGAATGAACCTGTTTTGTTGGTGTGTATTCAGTATGTCCCTTTGCCAGGATGTTAAAGCCAGAGCAACATGAAATTGATCTAAATGTCCTTTCTTTTTGTTTTTCCCCCAAATCTATAGCTACTGAACTGTGTACATGTACATGTTACATACTGCACAAAGCATCTGAAGTTACACAAAACATTGTTAAAAATTTCCATAGTTTATTCTGACTTTTCTCACTCAAGTCCAGATTGTAGGTGTGTTATCTATTACAAGCAAAGTAAATCAAGCCCATGTAAACAATGCAGACTCAAGTGGACGCCCAACAACAAACCCACGTGTGTTGAGTTGTTATGGCAATATGTTCATTGAGTACAGCTGTGAAGATAACCGAGCAATCCTGCAGCCATAAACTAACTGTATGTTTGAGTGAAACAAGCTTTAACAACACTATTATTTTTAAAAAATAAGCAAACAATGACCAGATTGGATTTTTGGTTGTCTGGACAGACCTCGATTGGATTCTCCTGGGTTTTTTTTGGACCACAGGGACCGGCTGGAACAGCTGGAGCGCCAGCGCGAGCGAGACCGAAAGCTGCGCGAACAGCAGAAAGAGCAACGGGAGCTGAAGGATCGGGAGAGGAGGGCTGAGGAGCGACGCAAAGACAGAGGTGTTCGACGAGAAGGTCAGTGAATGAACCCAAACAGCTGCTGGACAACAGGCGTGTTTTTTCACTTTTAGATTGAGCCAGACTAGCTTTCCCTCTGCCTTCAGTCTTTATGATTCATGGTTCCAGCTCTGTTGTCTTAAATTCACATTTACTAATAAAAGGCCATACAAAGTATTAAATAGTCTTAAATTCTGTTTGGGAATGTTTTAAATATTCATTTATTGAGTGCCGTAAGCATGGTCTAAAATTGATTAAAGGGGCGAAATGCCTGTACATTTAATCTTTGGCGAAATCAACGAGCTGAATTTGAATGCCTCTGTTATCCTGTTAGTCTTTTAGGTTTTTGCTATTTGCAAACTTTGTCCTCTGGTGACCACCGTAGCATCTGTCTGGATGCGATGGCATGGAGGAGCTAGCTAGTTAGCTAACCTGCAAATACTCCAGTTTCTGTGGGTTTACGTTCTACCTAATCTTGACCATTTCTCCAGTGCTTCCATTTAGCCGTTAATCTCAGTATTTCAGTCGTTGCACTCGTCGACTTGAACTGGTGATTCGCATTGCACATTCCCTATTCAGAATATAAATACTATGGAACGATATTGGCTAAATTATGTGTAGGAAACATTGCCGGGTAAATAATCGTCCAACTCCACCAATATTTGGGCCAAAGACGAGCTGTAAAAAGTGGGGCAATCATCAGTTCCAACTACACGAGGAAATTAAATTTATGACAACCGACTGTCTGTAGGCTAAATGAGACAGGATGGCATTTACCTATTTATTTAAAAGCCATGTATAAACTATAAAAGAGAGAACCACACTAATAATACAGGGGTCTAAATGACTTTCAGCATAGAAATTGGCATTCTACCTTGATATATCCATATTTCAGACTGGCGTAAGACAATTGTATTGATTAATATCATGAAGTACAAATATTTTCTTTTCACACTAATAAACGTATTTGGACAAATGTTCTTTAACTCAACCAGTTAGTGTCATTTTGCCTTACTTAAAATTTTGAACTGACAATTTATGTATTTACTCAGAAGACTACACCTATATTTTCACATTTGATGTTTATTTGTACTGCAAAATTGGCCTTACATTTAATTAAACGGTGACATTAAAAAGTCTTTCCGTTTAACTTGCTTATACAAGTTGACACCCTGACAGACATCAGACTGATATCGATCTTCTCATCTCAGTGTCAGAAAGAAAGCAATTAAAATGTTCAGCCATTTCTTGAAGCACAAAATCCAAAGCATCCGCTGTCTTATTACCAGTCATAAGGGTTGTGTTTTTTTAATCCTGTGAACCTCTGCAGCGGTGAGTTTTAAGAGACTTTCCTGTCCACAGTGCCGCCTCACCATCGGATGCTTCCCGATGAGTATGATGACAAGCCAAAACAAAGCCACCGCAGCCGTAGTCCCACCCACGTTCCCCGGGACAAATCAGAACACAGCGAGCCACGGAAAAGTGCAAGTGAGTGTACCATTATTTCACAGTCTCAATTTGCATTCATATATCTACGCTTAACTGTATCCTGCGCAATGACTCTGTGTCCCCAAGTTCTTCGTATACGTTTCAGCATAGCTCACGCTGCGTTTTGTTTGCAGCGTCGAAGGAGGAGAAGCCAGAGGGCAAAGACCTGCTCGCAGATCTCCAGGACATCAGTGACAGTGAAAGGAAGACCAGCACAGCAGAATCCTCCATGGGTAATGGATGATATAACCTACACTTTTAGCGACCAGCAGACATGACCTCTATTTATTACTGTAAATGGCTAAACACTCTTCTTTGGTAGGACATTTTCACTTTTGATGTTAATCAGGAGGATGGGATGAGGATAATAACTCACTTATGTTAGTCATTATAGCTTTTCACTTTACAAGAAGGGATAAGTGGATCAGAAGCACCACAGGGATGTACTGGTTCCAACACATGACCACAGAACCTACAACTGTGACACGGTGTGGCAGTTTCAGTATTGCAGTTGAATTGCTTCAAATTATTTAAAAAAATGCTCTTGTGTCTTATTCTCCTTGTCTAGCGTCAGGATCAGGCTCTGATGACGAGGAGGATGACGATGAGGAGGAGGAGTCCAGCAGCCAGAGTGAGGGTGAAGAAGAGGAGGAGTCTGTTTCAGGCTCAGGAAGGTCTGAGCAGAGTGCAGGTAAAACCGTGAACGACGGCTCCACAGCTGTGACTCACGTCGCTTTGTCAAGTGCAGCTACACAGCTCCTTTGTCCTTTTCAGATGACGTGAGTGAGGACGAGCAGTCAGTGGAAGACTTTGAAGAGGAGAGGGAAAATGGAAATCACATACCTGCAGGTGGGTGAACATGTCACCTGTGAAGGCACTGTGTTTCCAATTGTAATTTGAGATGTTACCAAACTTTGAAAGTCATCCAAAGGCACATTTGCAAAGTAATGTCTCATGATTCAAATGTCCTGCAGCTCAACTAATTTATAATTATTTTTGTTGAGTGTTAAAACATTTTACGTGAATGGTTTTTAGTTGCGTAGCTAATAGAGAGAGTGCATAAATTGCATTTGGGTTGATAGAGCTTGGCTTTGTCTGCTGAACATTTGGGAGTTTTACATAATTCTTCTCTTAATATAGCGCCTTGCCAGGACTTGTCTCTGCAGGTTTTTTAAAGGTACAATCTGTGATCCCAATGCAAACAAAAGGTTAACCCCCCCACCAAAAGTTCAAAACACAGGACTCGGACCTGATGTCAATAAAAGTGGGACTAACACTATGCAGCAACTGAAAATAACTGAGCATTAAACGGGAACTCCACCGATCTAGTATTGCACTTCCATACAGTTGGGGGACTCACAAGAGACCAAAAAAATAGAATGGTCAAAATCAAAGCAACACTGGATTCTACAGTTCCCGTAATGCATCTCGACAGTGTCATTGGAAATTCCTAGCTCCTAAATGGCCACTTCTTTCAAATCCCACACCTTTGTAATGCACTTTAACTTTCTGTTAAATTTGCCTCAAGCCTGAGATAACCCTGATGACGTCACCTTTAAAGTTCTTTCTTGTCCTTGGAAGAAATAGTTTGACAAAAAAAAATCCAAATAAGATCAATTTACTCGCTTTTTCTGGAACTTTCAACCATATCTCCTGTCTTCGTCGGTGGATGGAGGGTCACCCCTGACTACTTCTTGTCATGGGAACGAACTTCCATACTTAGGTCACATGATGACAACTGAACCATCTCCATGACAACTGGGCAAAGTGTCTGCTAATGAAGACCATAAAATGCAGTTGAATACTGTAATCCAACAAGTGGCATCATAAACATCGCAACAGTGACCGGCCCATATCTAAATTCAAACATGACCCTGATGAAGGCCACAAGCCAAAAAGTTGTTCTTTATACTACAAGCGTTGCTCGAGGTTTGACCTCTCCACATCTAAATTCTAGCAGCTCAAATGTACCTACCAACGCTAAAGTGACTTTCCCCTTACAGTGCCAGAGTCCCGCTTCGATCACGACTCCGAGGAGAGCGGCGAGGACATGGAGGAAGAGGAGGAGGAGGAGGAGGAAGAGGATGAAGCAGGAGAGGGTGACCCCACGCCCCTCTCTCAAACTCATTCTCGCTCCCCCACCCCCGAAGAGAACTACATCCCAGACTCCCCACCAATTTCTCCTGTGGAGCTGAAGAAGGAGCTGCCCAAATATCTGCCTGCTTTACAGGTCGGTACCAACATAACACAAATGTACACCTAACTAACCCAGAAATTGTTAATGTAATCATCTAATGCAAGTTAGCAATATGTTGAGGTCTTCAATTAGATTGTGTGTTGTTTTTCAGGGGTGTCGCAGTGTTGAGGAATTCCAGTGCTTGAACCGAATAGAAGAGGGAACCTACGGCGTGGTGTACAGAGCCAAGGACAAAAAGACAGGTATGAAATTAAACGTGTAGGATGTCCATTTGCTTTTGAAGTTCTCAGATGTGTGGGGCACAGTGGTTAGCACTGTCACAGCAAGAGGGTTCTGGGTTCGAAACCCACCAGCTGGCTGGGGCCGTTCTGTGTGGAGTTTGCATGTTCTCCACGTGCCTGTGTGGGTTCTCTTCGGGTACTCTGACTTCCTCCCACCATCTAAAGACGTGCAGGTTAGGTTAATTGACGACTCTAAATTGCCCGTAGGTGTGACTGTGAGCGCGAATGTTTGTCTGCCTCTATGTGTGTCTCGTCCAATATCAGCTGGGATCGTCTCCAGCCCGCTGCGACCCTCTAAGGATAAGCAGTTTATAGATAATGGATGGTTCTCAGATGTGTTTATTGGTGAAACAATGAATACATTCTCATGCAGATGAAATTGTGGCCTTGAAAAGGTTGAAGATGGAGAAGGAGAAGGAGGGCTTCCCCATCACCTCGTTAAGAGAAATCAATACAATCCTGAAAGCTCAGCACCCAAACATCGTCACAGTAAGGGTGAGAGAACTTACTTATTGCTTATTTAGGTATTTTACTTTTATTGACTAATGTGTATCCTAAAGTGTTCTAGCTAAATCTAACCATTTCCCTTTCCCCTGTATTAGGAAATAGTCGTTGGAAGCAATATGGACAAGATCTACATCGTGATGAACTATGTAGAACATGACCTGAAGAGTCTGATGGAAACCATGAAACAGCCCTTTCTGCCTGGTAATGTGATCCATTTCTGTGTGTGTAAAAGATTTTGAATGGGATAAAAAATGATGTTCTGTCTTTATTAAAATGTGATTCATGATAGATTTTTCTTTGTTTGTGCATTAAGCCCAGTTCAGACCAAAGAGTCGCCACGACACGAGTTGAAACGTGCAAGTACTCGCAATGCGCCGGTCTGCAACGCTCTGAAACCTGCCAGTTTACGCCAATGCAACTAGACCAGACAGTGTATCGTTTCCATAGCAACGACACTCTCTACTTCGTTCTATCTGCCTGCTTTTTTTGTAGCTGGATATAATTTCTATGGGCTTAAAATACAAATGATAGTGAGTTACTTGCTACAGTTGCATTTCTAGTGTTGATGAAACGGCGAAAAGATAAAAAATCGAGCGGGTCGAGATGACCAGCTGACTTCACTACGAGCTGATTGGCTGTTGAAACAGGTGACGTGCCTTACGTTCTAATACATGCCACTGGCGACTTGACAAGCTGAATCGCAGGCGACGCCATCAGCCAGCTTGAGTCGAGCTGAGACGGGCCAGATCACACCGCTGCAACTTTTCCCTGCAACGTTTCTTCTCATTAGGAATCTTTGGTCTGAACTGGCCTTAAGATGTCTCTCCTTCGCCTAACAACAGCTCTGTTAAAGCTGACGTTTCTGTTTCAGGTGAGGTAAAGACTCTGATGATTCAGCTGCTTCGAGGTGTCCGACACCTCCATGATAACTGGATTCTCCATCGCGATCTGAAGACGTCCAATCTGCTGCTGAGCCACAAGGGTATCCTCAAGGTATGCTAGGACTGTGCTTCTCACTCAGGTCCTGCGAACTAAAGGGGCTAGTTTGTCGTTACCTTGGCAACAGGTACTCTTTTCTGATACCTATGCTGCACACATGGAATCAGGCAGATGGTAGACAGCAAACCAGATATAATTTTAGTGGACAAGAGCAGGATGGTAAAATTAGGTGAGGCCGGCAGAGAATACCGGTAACAGTAGATGGCATTGCCTTTTAAAGTTAAAATTTTTAAACTTTTTGCCATCCTCCACGATGGAATTTCCAACCGGATTTTCCCCTCACACAAGGAGAAAACATGGGCGATCTGGACAGCAAGAAGCTTAAAAATTTCTCTTTTTCAGACAAACATAAACAGTGGATGCACCAAGTGCAGTTCTCCTTTCACTGTCCATGTTGGAAATGAATAAATAACCTTACGTTTGGGAGGGAATTTAACATGAATTTTAAGTTTGCAAGAGAAGATTAACAGAAAGCTGCATTTTATAGCTACATGCATTCATAGAATAATTACATAAGATAACAGACGTGAAATAATTTTATATATTTTATTCCTTTCTTTGTAAACGACACATCACCATAGCAACATATGCGTGTTTCGTTTTGCCGTCCTGCTATTCCGTCTGAGTTTTTCCTGTGCTGTCCAGAAGGTGTCTGCCTGCCTGATTCCATGTGAATGCAGCATATCTTCCACCAGTTCCAGCCCTATAATTATGACTTGATTAAATTAACCTCAAAAAATGTGTTTGGGGGGGGGGGGAATGCCTAACCCTAAAGTAGATAAAATTATATTTTCTTTTAAAAAATCCATCTATAGTCTGGTAGAGTACAGAAACTACAGAAAGCGTTTCCTTTAATCCATCTTTTGATGATGCACAACTTTCCCCGGAGCTGGCAGCAAGACAGCACAAAAACAACACATGATTACTAGAAGTCAATTAGAGCATGAATTTCTGGCAGACAGTGTCCATGTGTAAATAAACCAGGTTTTTACAGACATTTGTCAATGTGAATTTTATGCAAGCTTACAAAAGAGAATATGAATCACACTGCATCTTGTAATTTTTCAAATCCAATATGATTATCCTGTACCCTGCCACACCGGAGTATATGGTCATTTGATCTTCTATAAAAGGTCAGAAGATCATGAAAAAAACACCTTTGGAGGAATCGTATTAATGCTGAGACATTGTTCTTTTACCCAAAATGAAATGTAGTGGTGTTAATGTGAGCCAACTGCCTTTTTACTGTAGATTGGCGACTTTGGTTTGGCCCGGGAGTACGGTTCCCCCTTGAAGCCCTACACCCCTGTAGTGGTGACCCTGTGGTACCGATCACCAGAACTGCTGCTTGGAGCCAAGGTGGGAATTCAAATTCACACTACTTCCAAACTTCACAGTCAGGAACCAGATTAAATACTTATGCAATACCTGAATGTACAAATATTAAGGTGATGCACTTTTCATAGAGGTCATTACATAATCCTGATAGGTTAGTTTAGCCAAGCATATATTTCCATCTGACATCTGAGAAGGATTTGGTTTATAAGATGTCAAATACCACTGAAACACTATTTGGGTTTTACAGTATATGATTTACACAGCCAGACGGCAGAGTTCCAGCAGCGCATCAGAGCACATCCACTTTCACACACAAGACAGACTCCAACGTAGAAGCGTGCCAGGCAGACTGTCTACTTTGTGTTTCTGTGCACTGCCACTGTGTTTGTTCTTCTCTCCGCAGGAGTACTCCACAGCTGTGGACATGTGGTCAGTGGGCTGCATATTTGGTGAGCTCCTCACCCAGAAACCTCTTTTCCCTGGAAAATCTGAAATTGACCAAATTAACAAGATTTTCAAGGTAAATGCCCTCATTTGCCCTTATAAAACTAAGTAAATCCTCACCATAAAGGGTAAAGCTCTTCTGTTTACAGCCTGTAAATCTATTGAGTGTGCCGTCTGTCAGAGTAGGTCAGCATGGAGTTCTGCAGGTGCACCACAAGGTGGAGCTGTTGGTAGATGTTAACCTAGCTGTGGAAGTTATGAAACTGAGAAGCTCACCATATAGGCTTTCCATAGTAGCTGCGCCACGCTGGCACGGTGTGAGTGTTTTTCTACTGCACAGTACAGCAAGGCAAAGGTGTTTACCCAAAATTTATATAGCAGTTTTTTATATATATATAAAAAACAAAGTTATGTCAAGGCACTTTTCATATAGAGCAGGCCTAGACCGACTCTTTATGTTTACAGAGACCCAACAATTCCCACCATGAGCAGCACTAGGAGACAGTGGCGAGGAAAAACTCCCTTTAACAGGCAGAACCAGAACCAGGCTCTGGGGGTCATCTGCCTCCACCTGTTGTGTTGAGAGAGCAGGAGGAGGGAGTAACGTACAGTAACCCAATGCAAGTTCCACATAGAGATGTAAAGTAATGGTCGTGGCATCCCACTGGTTTGCCAGTAGAAACCCTTTAATGTTTGCATCAGCAGTAACTTAACACAGCTCCAATATGGCTGAAGCAAAATAAGGGTGATATGTGAACGTACCAACAGGAACACAGGAGTGACACTAAACTCAAAACCACAGAGATTCAGGTAGAAGCTGCAAAAGTCTCTCTAGCCTCCAGCACAGACACACCCGAGTTTATCTGCTGAGGACACAGCCAAAAAAAAAGTAGTTGGCTAAAGGATTTTCAGTGGATGATCTGCATGTGGACTGATGTCATTTAGGCCTCCCAAGTCATCCTACAGTCTTTACCAGTGATTAATTAAAGTATTGAAATGTACTCAAAACGGGTCTTTTGCCACATGTCTGTGGTCGATGAATACTTTAGAATATCTCATATCCATCTCTCCTTCCCTAACAGTATGCTGTCTGCTGACTGTGTGTGTGTTGTCTGTAGGATCTGGGGTCACCCAGCGAGAAGATCTGGCCCGGCTACGGCGAGCTGCCCGCTGTGAAGAAGATGACTTTCACAGAGTATCCCTACAACAACCTGCGAAAGCGCTTTGGAGCGCTGCTTTCAGACCAAGGCTTTGACCTCATGAACAAGTAGGATTCTTATTCCACTCACACGACACAACATTACACCTCACACGCTGCACTGTATCTTTACTGCGCTACAGTCAGTCTGTCTGTGGCATTCCAACTGTTTTCTGTGTGTGTGCGCATGTGACGCATTGTGTATGGATAACTGTGTGTTCTTGACAAACCACTATAGCTATTAAGGCATCTACGCCAATCGTTTTTGAATGGTATTATTGTTCGTCAATATAGTTTGACAAATTTGGGGATTTCTCAAAGGTCGAAAATATTGAATTGGTCTGGCGTTGCATTATTTTCCATCCATTATTGACAGACTAATATCAGTGAAAAGCAAACATTCAACCACTAACATCTAGTACAGTAGAAGTTGCCTTACTTGGATGAATGCATTGCGTCCCTGTCAAAATTCTGTTACTCTTTCCAGCTTTTTTTATTCAGTCAGTGCATTTCTGGCAAACTGACTTAAAACATGACAACGGTAGCGGACTGGTAATTCATCAACATGCCTCAGCAGCAGTCCCGTTCCATCCCCTTGTTCCGTTTCACACACACACACACACACACACACACACACACACACACACACACACACACACACTCACTCACCATGGTGATGCTCCACACTACATTTAATACGGAAATTTTCACACACAGAGTGTAATGGGTTCATAATTCTTTTTTGCACATTCCGAAGATCAGCATTGTTTAGCAGCTGCAAAGAGCAGGAGACCTCCTCTCAGATCTTTACCCACCCACAGTGTCTTTTGCCTGCACCTGTAAATGACAAAACCATGCCTCTCAGTTACCTCCAGCTGTGGAGGAAGGCAAATGCGTGTCCACTGTGCTGCTGGATCATGGTTCAGTGGAAGTTTGGCGCCTGTCCAGCGCTGCTGAAACCTTCCAGCTGTCAAAAGACTCACGGGGTGTTTACCCAGGGCCGCAGGAGGTCAACACATAGAGAAGGACTGTTTGAAAAGCTTCAGACAGAGCGGTGTAGTAGAAGTTTAGGTGTGTTGTTTGGCAGGTAGACTGTTTGAATATCACCCTGACCTGCTGACCTGACCCTGGTTGGGCCAATCACAACCGTTTATCTAATATGGGGCAAGTTTGATACGATGACTGTAGAGGAGCGCCGCTGAGGCATTTCTGTAAACAACTAAGATGGCTGCCGCTGATGTGGAACGCTCCGAATCTACTATCGCATCAGTATTGAACAAACTGGACGGTATATTTTCTCTCAATGAAGAACAAACAACTGCACTTAAATCTTTTGTTGATATGAAACATGTTTGCCGTACTTCCGACAGGATTCGCTCAGCACTACGTCACACGCTTCGTTGCTCTGATTGGTTGTTGGTCTATCCAATTGCGTCCAGAGGCATTTTGGTCTGCGCCCGTTGATAACACCCCTTGGAAATTGAAAATGAACAAAGAGTTTCCAGACTAATTCGCAAATGCGAATGCGAATTAGTAATGTCAGGCTAGAGGAAAAGGGCTTCGGCACAAAACTGATTTCTGAACTGCTTTGTTTTCTATCCTACTTGATGATAATTTCCATTACCTTGCGTCCCAGGTATAAACAGGTCTGTATGGCTCGAATGAAAACCAGCAGGGCTCTTGGGTCCTGAGGGTCCTCAGGAGGGGTACGTTCACAGGTTCAGGAAGAGTGCACATTCTTGAATTCCAAAACAAAAACAATGATTTGACACAAGTGGAGGATTGTCCTTTTCGATGCCAGTATTTGGCCCCATGTGTCAAAAAGCTGGTATCAGTCTAATCCCAGTCAGTAACCTTTCTCAGGGATTCCTTCCACATAAAAACGGAGACAATTTGTTTAGTAAAATCTTTTCAGGCTCGTGAAAAATCACTTACCGCACTGCCCTCCGCTCATACGTAGAAGATCCCAATCAGACACAGTTCACAGCAGCTCCCCATTATGCTGTGTTGATCCTGTCATACACAATTAGGACTCCATGTACAAACCCACTGGCCCCTCATGTCAGGGCTGCATCTTGTGTCCAGACTGTCTGTCTAGATGTAGTTTAGTTAATACAGCTGATATTCAAGTGACACCACTAGGCTGATATTTTAAAGATGTTTTTTTTCTCATCTTAATGGGGATTTCTACACACAGCACACCCTCTGCTAACATTTACATCCTATACAACTAAATTAAAACTCAGCTAGTTCATTTGCAGCATTCAAATGTCCACCAGAACCATTGGGGAGGGGGGCAGCATCCTCTATCTTGTCAGCATCATTTTCAGTCGACACAGAAGCAGTTAGTGGTATTGGCTGCTAAGTTGCAACAACTCGTATAGCAAGTCAGTCTCATCTCACATTTTTTGGGGGGGCCCATTTTCTTGTCACTGTTTCTCTGGTTCTGGCACAGAAAGATGACGTCTCAATGGTTAATCCCTCCTACAAAGCCCTGATTGGTTTTCCAACTGGAGAAACGGCCGTCAAGGAGTGAAACACCAGACCTATTTCAATTGCTGGAAAAATCAGAGATGAGAGCAGCCACTCAGGGGTCTGGAACCAGGTTACGTCTTTACCAAAATAAATTTAAAGTGGGGTTTTACCATTTTTAACCATTACGCCACACACAGAGGTTTTCATATAAAGAATCAAAGTCCACACAACAATCTGAGCTGCCTGGCTACCTGTGCTTCTTTATTGAAACATCGCTCAAGTGTATTAGCATCTCCATATGAACTCTGCTCATTGGCTGTTTTCCAGATTTCTCACCTACTGCCCCAGTAAGAGGATCTTATCGGACGAAGGGCTCAAGCACGAGTACTTCCGCGAGACGCCGTTGCCCATTGACCCATCGATGTTTCCCACCTGGCCGGCCAAGAGCGAGCAACAGAGGGTGAAGAGAGGCACCAGTCCTCGTCCACCCGAGGGAGGCCTGGGCTACAGTCACCTGGTAAGGACATTAGGCTCCACTTTCTCCATTACATACAGCTACCAGGCTTTCTGAACGCTGTCTGTGTTAAATAGATTACAGACCTACAGGCTTCTGCTTTGTGTCCGGGCATTTCCTCCTTGTGTTTTCCATGATGAGCACCCTTTAGTCCCTAATGTTTTCAGCAGTGGTCCAGTCCCACCCACCCAGGAGCTTAAGGCTGATACTGATATTTTTCAATAAGAGTTAGTGTTGATATTTGCTGTCTTACCAACAAATTAGACCATTTCATGCCAGTGGTATTGGTTGTTTATCTCGGTTTTATTCTTTATTATAAGACAGAAAAGCTTGTGAAACAGATCATGGGACATTAAAACTCCACTGAAACCCAGGAAAGTAATAATAACTATAATATTAACGAACATGTCCATGCATACTTGTGTTGAATACAATCAAAATGTCTCATTAGAATCCGTTCAGGATAAGACTTTTCCAAAGGTAACCAGTGTACTACTTATCAGTTCTATAATAAATGCGGTTATTAACCATGAGTTAACTTTGTTTCCATAATCCTCTCCAGGGCGATGACGACCTGAAAGACACAGGCTTCCACCTGACAACCAGCAACCAGGGAGCATCTGCAGTCGGTCCAGGATTCAGCCTCAAGTTCTGAGCCTAAAACTGCAGGACATCTGGCTGTCTAACTGAGAAAGGAGGGAGCAAAGAGTTCTGGGATGTTCGGAGTTGTTTTTCTTTTGGAACTGGACAGTCACTGGTAAACTGTAAACCAGATCAATATCTGATCAATTACAACTGTTACCAAATAGTCAGGACTGTCTCACAGCAAGACTGGTGGCTCAAACATGTTGAATTTCCAGAATTTTCCTTCGACTTTTCGGCTTCTTCTCCGTGTTTTCAAAGCCATTTCACCAT
Source organism: Maccullochella peelii (assembly GCA_002120245.1). Taxonomy (NCBI): domain Eukaryota; kingdom Metazoa; phylum Chordata; class Actinopteri; order Centrarchiformes; family Percichthyidae; genus Maccullochella; species Maccullochella peelii. The sequence continues at coordinate 13,741 of LKNJ01003900.1, forward strand.
TTCAAATGTGGCCATTTTAGCTCTTAAAGAGGAGACACAGCTATACATCTGTTAGAAATTTAGCTGTCATGTATGACTTTTGTTTTATTTTCCCTTGTATACTTCATGAGAGAGGACCAGCTTTTATAAATGATTGGTATTTCCTGGCTGCCTGAGCTACTGTATGATGATGCAGCATTGGCTGTTTTCCATCCAGCATTATATTACAAATTTATTTAGGACTGTCAGGTCACTTGATGACAGGTGGACAATGTTTTTGCTAGAAATAAAGTTTGAAACTGTGTTTTGTCTGCCGTTTTCCCTATATTTATAAACTCTGTCCAAGCTATGCAAACACAACCGCACACTGCCAGAGGAGAAAAAACCCTGAAGGGAAGTGAAGCCTAAAAAATCCAAAAAAAAATCCAGCCTTGAACCCAACTTGGTAGTCGCTGTCCAAAAGTGATGTCATTCTTTGCACTGCAGACTTTGTCTCAGTACTTTGTTCTTTCAGGGAAAAGAGGCCCAGACTTTTCTCTGCTTTTGTTTTTAAATGGCTCTGCGACTTCAGAATTAAACCAATAAATTCTTTGATTTTGAGCCGAAGAAAAATAAACAGTACTGTTTCATTCCCTGCAAGACCACTTGCTGCTTTCACTGGAACAGGCACAGATCTGCACGTCTCGGGACGTCTCTAGAGCCAGCACTAAATGGAAATGTTCATTAATCAGTTTTATCTATCCCCTGCCCCCACCGGAGCCCTTCTGCAGATTATTACACCTGATGTGTTGAATAAGCTTGGAAGGAGAGCTGCTAGTGGAACTGACTGCTCAGTCTCTGGAGGCAGACTGCTGGCTTCACTGTGAGGCTAGTAAAGTAAGCTAGACGTCTGAGGTGTTCCATATGCGGTTTAAGATCCAAATAGTTCCAAAGGCTGTAGACAACACAGCTTATTCTGGCTTTAGTATCTTAGTTTGGTCAGTGCGTAAATTATTCAAATGGCATGCATCTAAGCTTCTGTAACTTTTTCAGGCCCCTAAAAAGAAACACATTAGGGACATGGATATTTTTTGGATGTCACTTTTCCCCAGGAACCTATAGTAGAAGATTTTGTGTTCACAGTGTATGAGAAGATACTCCTGTACGTTCTCCAACTTGGCTAATATCTTTTGAATTAAACCACAGTGATCTCTAATTAGTTCCTATTTTGCTGGGGACACCCCAAGAACTCCTCTGTGGCCCCATTACTGCCTCAGCAGCAAGAGCTTTGAAGCAATCCAGGCTTGATGAATTCAGAGTAGACGTTATTGTCCCAAACAGCTGACGAGGCCTGCAAGGATCTTTCATCACCAAATAAAATGCAAACCGCAACATCTGTCATGAACAGCTTCTCACAGTCAGGTAGTAGTTTCACTGAAATTCTACTTGTCATGGAACATTTATTATTTGCATATATTAAAACACACTTGCACAATGACAATCAAAGATAGACAGTTGTATGTGGAAGATACAGGAAAGATGGTTTTAAAAAAACAGAAATATGTGCCCTAGTGAATGAGGTCTCCTTGTGACCGTGTGTGTGTGAATACGTCCTGTTTTCAGTGTGCAGAGGAGCTGGTGTGGCCTTCAGAAGCGCACACGTACTCTCCACGAGTAGTTTGTGAGAACTTTGTCTTTTTTCTTCACAATGCAGGTGTATGTGCCTTCGTTGATGGCGTTGGCCACTATAGTAATGTGGTCATCTTTCAAGGAGACGTAGTTGGGGTGAGAGAACTCCAGCAGCTCCCCGTCCTTGTACCAGCTGAAAGAGGAGTCAGGCGTTAGTCAGTGCTCAATGAAATCATACTGTATTATCGCTGCGGTTAGGTGGGCTGATAACAGATAAGAGATACTCACTATACTTTGCCTTTCTTCGATGCTATTTTCTTCCCACAACGAAAAGTGAGCTTCTTGCCCTCGACGACCAGCTTGTGTTTGGTTCTCGGGGGTGTCGGGGTGGGAGCCACAGTGGGGAAAGGGAAATCTGAAGAGGATTGAGGGGAAAAACTGATGTTTCCAAATATGACATGCAAAGATCCAAGCCTTAATGATCTTACAATGATCCTGACCATATCATCAACAATGATCTGAGAGCAATGTGCTAGAAAAAAAGATTATCCTATACCTCAGTGTATTTCATGGAGAATGGAGATGTCACAAATTCATCGCCAAAACTGTGATTACCATCATAAGTTTTGATACAAACCTTATCACGTCAGACACTTAATACGCTTTTCACAACCCTTGACCTGCCGGCACCGTGGCTGTCATATCAATATAACCTCTCCCATCTGGTTTCTGACAAACACAACAGGCCGCCTTGTGATCAACTCAAAGTCTGCTTAAAAAACAGTCGCTCTCGTTAATGCCGCAAAAATCCAAATTGACCTTCTGTGTCTAACCCTCAAGCCACAGTCTGAAATTCCAGCGGTTTGGAGTCACTCAGGAATTTTCCACAGCCGTACAACGTCTCCCAATCAGCAATGAGGAACAGATTACTGCGAGCCAGAAATCGTATCCTCTTGCCTTTCTCCACACTGTCCCTTGTTGCTGACAAAAATCTCAGAAAGCCACAACAATCTATGGGCTGTGATGGTTAAGAGGAGCCATTTCCTGTTGTGCAACATTAGACCTCAGCACCAGTGCGTCCCACAATAAACCTAAAGAGGCTTAGGCTGTCGGATTGCTGATGTGTTATCGATACTTGGTGTAGAGACAGCAATCAACAGGTACCTGCTCTGCTCTGTCAGAGGTCTGGGCTAAAACACACATTGCCTTCCTGGGGACGCTGGTATTCTCCACAACTAAACCCAAACATCTTCAGTGGCAAGTGTAATCTCCCTTCAAATCAGATTCTTGAAAACCACATCACAGCTGCATGGCTGGACCTGTTGGCTCCCGTTGCTCCATTGGCAAACGGTTCACAGCAGCTCCTTGCACTGCTCAATTGAGAGAAAACCTTTTTTTTTTTCCCCCTGGAGTGCTGCTGCTGTGTCTTACCGTAACAGAAATCGCAGCTGGAGGGGCAGTGCTTCTGCATCAGCTTGCGCTTGCTGTCGCAATATCCTTTCCGAGCCCAGGCCGGACAGATAAATAACCGGTCCAAACATCCTGGAGGAGAGGGGGAGATGGAGTGAGTAGGAGGAGGAGGAGGAGGAGGATCAGACAACAGCTCTCAGTCAGCAGCAAAAGAATTTGGATCCCCGACCTGCTTTTTGCTCCAATGAAAATGACTCACCATACTACACGCTAATGATGACTCATGAGTAGTTTATACAATATTCATTAATGCCACGTTGGCTTTCAGTGTCAGTAAAGACAAACACTGTGGTCTTCATTGTGGTTGATTGTGACCAAAAATGGGTCATAGGTTTCATACTGCTGGTTCTTCACAAGTGCATCTAGATTCTTCTAATGCCGGGATCAGTATGCACAGTATTTTTGCCTTTCAAGATGGTCACCGTCTCAGATTAAGCCATCACTTAAATTCTTGAATTCTTGCCCTGACTAGAGACTACATGTTGGACCCTGTCCTATCATAGCTTGACTTTCATGGCATGTGCAGGTGATCTGGAAGGCGGTGCCAGGGACCAACTTCAGCGTTCCACCTGACAGCACCAATATCATTCCTCTTTCGCTTTGGCATGTTTAATGTTTAACACCAACATCACGGAACCCGTTTTTCACCCGTCAAACTGGGTGAAAAAAAGCAAAAGAATTCTGGCGCTGGTCTTTTGGTCAGGATGTCGTTCTCAGATGCTGTGTCAGTTGTCTTCCACTACGACGGACGACTCGGGATAAAACAAGCAATGAAATCAAAGCTCAATTTTCTTCCTGACACCCCACGTCTGTCAGGTCGGGCCATCAGGCCTAATCACGTAGCCTGATCCCAGCATGAGAACTGGATTTGCTGTTTAAGTCTTTTGGACGTTTTCCATTCATTCAAGAGGCTTCAGTGGTTCACCTTTTGGATGAATGCAAAATGTCTTCAAGACCAAATAAGTCAGTTTGCCTTTGACTTACTACGTCTAGATATCCCGTGTCAGATGTATTTACAATTGTCAAAGCCCAAAAGAAGAACCTTGCCATTTGTATCTGGTAGAAAGGTAGGAAACATAAGGATTGTAAACATACCGTAGAGACGGTGCAAACCCCACACTTCATCCTGTGTGATTAGCTTGCGCCCTGTCAGAGTTGCATTCAGGTGCATTATAGCTTTCTGGTCCATGGAGTGCATGAGTCCCAGGACATGACCAATTTCATGAGTTGCCACATGGACAAGATCCGTCAGCCAAACCCCTGTAACATAGATACTGTTGATTATTTTCTCTTTCAGTTGCCGTGCACCCCACGAGCTGTCCAGTTCAGCGTCTGCTGAATCCATCACCTTATGGGTTAAATATTAGCAGTTTCAACAAACATGATAAAGACACATGCCTTTCTTCCAGCTAAAGCGCATGTTTCCCAGAATCCAGTATTCGTGGTCGTCGAAGTGGATCTCGCCTGTTGGCGGGAAGAATGCATGAGCCAATTCTCCTGTGATGCCGTCGAAACAATGGTGCAAGAAGGACTGCAGACAGTCTGTGTGGTTGACAGGGTAGAAGCCTGCCAAGACAGAGAGAGAGAGACACATACCTCAGAGCCGAGGAGGGAAACCCTCACTCCATTATTTCTGCTCTGTGTAGTCTACAGCAGGGGGATGATGAATAACAAAAGACAAAGCTTTTTCTTCAGCCTTCATCCCGCAGGATGACAACTATTCCTCTCACTGTCACTGAAAATGTATGCAGGACCCTGGAGTTTGCACCCAAAGGGACAGAAAAAGCATAATTTAGACTGCTTCACCATGGGCTGACATGTATGGAAGTTGTTAAGCGCTTATTTTTTTCATTTTGAATTATGAATCACACTGAATATAAGCTTGGTAATATAGTCGCGGTAGTGTGATTTAATAAGTTTGGACGCAAAGACACTTCTGCGATGACAGCACGGAGAGAAAAACTGTAACGACAAAGCAGAAGTCTGGAGCACGGAGCCAAGGAGCATCTGTTGGGGATTGATACAGCCACATGCAGAGTACCCACCGATCTTAATGTCTGCTTCTTGGTCAGCTGGCACCTCTCTGAAGCTGAACGGTGAGACGTCACTCCACATGCCAAAGGCCTTGGCAATTCCTCGACGCGTGTCGCTGGCATTAATCAAGTTTGTAGGGTAGGAGATCAACCTGCTCAGAAACAACAGCATTATGTAGTTGAATCTGGTCTCTACACACATTCCTCTACAACAGAGGAATCTGCCAAAACACAATGGCTACTGTTCAGACAGACCAGAATTCCCACAAGCATTGCAAGTACAGCTCTTTTATGGAAACTTGATATTCTCTTATATCTCAACTAGGGTTAGGCTGATATGGATACTTTCAATAAGAATCAGATATTGATCAGTTGGTAACATCCACTGTCAATATAAAAGAGATAAAGATTAATTAAGGAACTAATTAGTAAATGCCTACTGTCCACTAAAGTTTGTTGGACCCCAAAAACCCAGTGATCAAACCGCTCTCCAACCGCAATCCAAATGTGTTGTAGCCAAGCGATAGCAGTGTGGGTGCAAAAGTCTATCATATATATATCCTCTCTGACAAATGCAAGCAGAGAGTTCTGTAAGGCGATCACTGTCAGACGATACACTTTTGTTGGTCCTACAACCTTCAATGGACGTCTTGACTGACATGAGATGACAAGATATTGACAAGCTCTTCAATTTGGGGTAAATGATTCCATTAAGGTGCAGCTAACCCACACCAACAACTTTAATTTTGCAATACAATTTAGCTAATGCCTACTTCAACTGAAAAATATCTGTGCTTGTGTTTTCCTGCCAATACCGACATCAGTCTAACTCTCTCTGGTGTTTTTCATCTGTTTCCCCAGGAGGATTTGTTTTCCTTTTTCCATTTTCTACAACTGTAATTTGCTGTTCTGTTGACTAGAGGAAGAACTGCAAATGAATACTTGTATGTTAGCTTGAACTTGTCCCATTTGAGCTGCTCCGGGGTGAGGGTGTAGCGCTTGTTCCTGGAGAGGTGAAGCATTTGTGACCGGGCCTCTTTGCGGATCCCGATGAGCAACACAGTGGTGTAAGCTTCTTCCTTGGACAAAGAAAAACCTTTAATTAATCACCTCGCACTGAAGTTAGGAAGTGAACCTTGAGGCTATTATTGGGTTCTAATCTAAAGACGGTCAGCATGGATTAGGCTTCCAAAAGAATTCAACAAGAGAAATTATTTTTTTGTTACATCAATGCATATTAAAAGCCCTGCAAAGGGTTTGACTTTTGAAGCTGCAGGCATTAAACTCCATTTGTTATCTTGACCGCTACAACTGCGCTCAGTTGCTGTTATTTCGGTGCCTTGCATCTGAATGTTGCGTATTAGATTTACATGCAAAGGCATTCCATCTCATGGAAGCAGGAAGTGGTCAGCAGTAAAAGAGCTTTCCAAACATAAAGTATGATCCTTTTCACAGATAAGTTGTGTCTGATGTCTCTTCGGGGGATGGGCAGCATTGACTCCAAATAATCACACCTGGATTCTACGCTATTTTTATAGCTTTGAAAGGCTGTCTATGGGTGCTTTACATTTTAGTGCTTTCATAAATATTCTGTGACTGAAGATAAGTTGTGGTTTGCCTTGGCTGCGATATGCCATAATAGTGATCGCACCAGTTGATAAAATCCATAATTTTTTATGGACATGGGTTTAAGTAATAAATCCACTTTCCAACACTTGAAGTTGAGCTGACTCTGACCCAAGGAGCCCATTCTGTGCTTCAGAGCGGGAAGGCTTCCTTTCCTAACTGATAGATTTAAGGAGGATTTAAGACATTAAAACTGAAAAACTGATGAAGCTACATACAACTGCCCATGTACCCTGAATCTTGATTTCTTTACAACGGGCCACTTTACCCATTTTAACCTTTACTATGTGCTTGGAGACGGACAAGCGCATACACTGTACATCAGGTGTAAAATGTGAGCGGGCTGATTAGACTAATAATAAAAGTAATTTTTAAATATTCTGTAATTGGGGGCATCTTAATGAAATTAAACTCATGGAACATTCCTGGGAGTCCCTAAACTGAACCTTACTTTGACCAACCTGGGTCCAAATAATAATCATGTCATTGTTCTACTTTCTACACAGAAATATGATATATTTTATTCAGTTTAGAAGTTTTTGCAGCAAATAGTATTACGTACAAATATAAGTGTAAAGGCCTCAATATGCTTCAAACTAAGTTCTTGTCGGATAACAGCGTCAGAAATGTCCTTTCGGAATCTGAATTTCTTCCAGAACAGACGCCCCAACAAACCATCGGGTCAGCACTTTACTCAGCAGTTGGCCAGGTGTGTGGAGGTGTGAAATTAGGCAAATCTTGAACTTCTCTCTCTTTGTGTTACTTTTCATGTGTACAACCGAGCGCAACACCACGAACAGGCCCACTTCCAGGAGAGACTGTTGTGTGTGCCGTTGTTCATTTTTATGAATCATCGTGTCGAGACTGCAAAGACACGCAAAGGACACAAGTTCTCAGAGAAAGAGTTGGGAGCAGTAGGCTGCTGCCAAGAGGAGGCTACGGGCTTCAGTATGCTTCAAAAATCATCCAAAGGGAAGACAAAGTCAGATCATCCAACAGCACCTGAAACTTCTTCCAGCTTTTTTGAACAGCGGAATTACGACCATTGTTGTAACTTCCCGAAACAGAAAATCCAACAAGCAGTTTGCGCAGCTGTCACACCTCCACAGCCAAGGGTGTGGAGGTGTGACAGCAGGCAGAGTTTTAACTTCTGTCTCAAGCTTTTCTTTTCATTTTTCACACAACTACTGCCATTACTTTTTGAGTGAGGGCTTTTTGCCCCGCCCTGAGTGTGACCATTCAGAACAAGTATAAACACTTTTGCCTTTAAACATAGTCAGACGACACGTCATAAGAACTAGTTTATTTAAAGCATACGGAGGCCTTAATGGTGTATACAATCATACTATGATTAATACAGTAGGATGGAAATCATTGTAGTGGCAATTAAGGCAGTGGTTCCCAACCTGGGGGTCAAGACCCCCACAAGGGGTCTCAAGATGATTAACTGGAGAGGAGAGCAAGAAAGACCTATTTCTGCTATAAAAGAAATTAGATTCATTTTACTGCCTTTCTTGAATCTTTGCTTTTTTCTTGTGACTTTTATCATTTCGACACAAAAAAATGATTCAAATATAGCATTAGCAAGGAAAATCAGTCTTCGGTTTAACTGGTCACAACCGGTAGACCTATGCAACCTATGCTCTAGCATTTTCTTACTGAAGATGGAGAGCAAATATCAAAGCCACTCCCTTTACTTTGTATTCTACACCCTATCCTCTGGTTCCTGTTCCTGCTTCACCCAGTCAAGACAAACAGATCCCATACTTCCTTCATTTCCTTACTAAAATAGTAAAACATGGGCGGGCAGTCTGGCAGACTGTCCACACCTCTGTTGAACTTGATTACCTCTCTTGCTCTGATGTTAAATTTAATGTTTCTGTATTACATTATATGTACTGCTCATTGTTTTATACAAAAGTTGCTTTCCTGACCTCAGCTAACACACTGGAGTCTTCTGTTCAGTGATTTATGAGGTGTTTAATGTAGTAAGGCCAGTCTTGTTATACTCACTGCAAATCTAATCTCCCACTTTGGCATAAATAAAGATGAACCATAAACCATGAGGGGCGAAACAAGCGCGCTGGACTGAACCTTGAAGCCAACAGGGATTATGATTTTCATCCTTGGTCTCAGAAGGATTGAAGGCCCAGTTCAACAAAGACAATTTTCTGTATATTATTCAAAACAACTGTCAATTGAACTTTTACTCAGCATGCACTGAGTATACAGTATATTGCACGTAGAAAATAGAGTTAATGTGATATTGTAATATAGAAATGTTTTTGCATATTCAGATACTGCATTATTTTCAGTATCCATGAATGAAAACACATTTAAAATGCTCTTTGACTGAACTTCATTCACTGACCGATACATTTATACTCTAATGTGTCTTTTACTCATGCTGTCATTTATTCTGGCAGCCTGCAAGAAGCTTATCGAAGGCAGTTATGTAATCCTCAACAGCAGTTTTCTTGATGGACACACAATGAGAGTGTGTGGAAAAGGAAATGACATGACGCTATCCCTCAGGCTCTCTATCACAGTGGGTGGGTGGCAGTGACAGAAGTCATGTGGAGGAACACATTTATCCAATTCACTGAACATATTACTGTACAGGGATCCATCCTGTAGCCTAACTAAATTATGGAATTCCTCTAACTTCTTCACCTTAACTGAACATTAATTGAATTGATGCATACTGCCATGGGTAAGCTACGACAGAGTGATTTCATCTGATGATGTCCAACTAATGATACGTTTTAATAAACTGGAGAAATGATTGAAATTGCATGGCCAGTGCACAGTGGCTCCATATTAAAAGTCTGGGGAAAGCTTGCAACTTCTGCATAATAACAGCGAAAGAAAATTAGGTGAATTATACTTTGAAAACCTATTGATTCAACTTCATTAAAAAAAAAGTTCTAATTTAATTTTACTGACTGTCAAATGTGCACAGCTTGTAGCTTACAACACATGATAAGGCAGGTTACTAATATTCATGTACTTGTGGTGAATTCAAGGCTCCACTAAGTATCACTATATTTCAATATAATTTAACTTTCACATTTGGGTTCACAACTAACCTACAACTGTATTAGTGAAAGACTGAATAGTAGTTAAGCCATTTACTTACAAAAGTTATGTAGTTACTGTTTGAAATAAGTGCTGCCTCGCGTAATATAATACTGCATATGCCGAATTAAACGTGGCTTTTAATAATTAAAAAATAGCATTTAAAAGCCAAGCATTCCTTTAAGTAGCTTCACGGAAACGAAGGGCAAATGTTAAGTCACAGAATTTTGAATGGAGTTTGGTGTGATATTTGTTGACACGATTAAGGAAACAACACCTTACTTATAAAGCTTAAAAATGACAAACCAGACTAGCAGAACTGCAGGGACAGCTCTTACATGTTATGAGGTGGTCACAGCATACCTCTAACCTCCAGGAGGGAAACGCCGTGGTTTGCTGCATCCCTGCGAACAGAAGACTGAGCAGCGCAGCAGCCAGCAGAGGAGCGAAGCCCCAGTTGCCTCTGCGTAAACTTCTGTGAGTCTGACAGCACATCATGGCTGCGATATCACACCTCCAGGAAAAAACAACAACTAATAATCCCTCAGCGAAGACTACACTGGTTTACCATCTATGCCCGTGAACACTACTTCTTGGCCATTGCACGTTTCGGTAGTGTGTTACTACTTGGGGAGGTTCTGGTGCTGTGTGCGGCAGCGCAGTCCAGCCTGCGGACCGGGTAGTGAAAGCAGTGCTGCTGACTGCAACAGCTCTTCTCGGCTCTCTTCCGCACAGTGCGCCTGCCAGAGGGGCTGGTTTCATATTACTGTAGATGGGGCAGGGGGTCAGTGTCGAGACAATCTAATGAAAACCAAACGCGCTCTGTCCATCAAACCACTTGTTGCAACCACTAGAGCTCCGTTAAAGCAGAATCAGATGGCTTAATTTGAACATGATTTTCTGAGGTTTATGTAATGCTGCTGGAAACAAAAGTAGTTTAGTCTGCTCCTTATCCCACTGTGGCATGCACAAACTCTTTCCGTGCATGGTAGAAAACAAAGCAGGGCATCATCACCCAGGACTGTCACACATTATTTTGTGACCCATCGTGTCAACAGCCCAGGACTCCAAACAAAATCCATTTTAGCATGTTATCACACAAAACATTGCAAGTTTTCAGCTAAACAGAAGTGCAGCTGCATTGTGTTTTCCTCATGACTTTCTTCCAAAGAATTACATTTTCTACGTTTTAGAGAACTGTCAAGTTGTGTGTCCTCATCCTGTGCCTTGCAAGCATTTCTGTCCAGCGAGGACAGTGTGACATGAATGTTGCAGGAGCCAGTGAGTATACAGATTGATTTGCACCGACTCGGCAAAGTTGATTTAGTTTGCAGCACTGCCTGTTGTAGAAGGGACTCTGCGCTGCATGGGTGGGTGATGGTCTTGGTGAACCTTTGCACCCAAGACACCTCACCCCTTGTGCATGCCATTGCCTTCTATATGGCTAGTTCCTGTCAATGTGAAGTGCACACAGGCCGCAACTGGAATGTGGACCATACTGATGGTTGGGTGAAAAATGTGCTATGTGTGATTTGGGGCCTTAAGCCATGTAGAATGGTAACTCATGTACTATTTCCTGCAAAAACTTTTAAACTGCATTATATTTTGGGAAGAAAGTAGAACAATGGCCAATGACTGAGAGGACATGATTATTATTTGGACCCAGGGTGGTCAAAGTAAGGTTCAGTTTAGGGACTCCTAGGTATGTTCCATGAGTTTAATTTCATTAAAATGCCCCCAATTGCAGAATATTTAAAAAAATACTTTTCTTATCACAGTCTAATCAGTTTTCTCTCTTGCCCCATCACCATAACAAACCAATCGATAGTGTAAATGGTTAACTAGCAACATCCCATCCCACAGTCAGGTCCCTGAAACAAAAACAGCAATCTGTTGCCCTACAGTGTGACCCTGACATTAACATGTTTCAGTGTATTAACATATTGTCAGCATAGAGGAATTGATTACATGATCTTTTGCTACTTTTAGGTAAAAGCTTCCCTTTTTAGTCCAATAATTTAGATTATACAATCAAATCAGGACTCTAGGGTCTTACCCAACTGAACTAGTGGTAATCAATATGCATTTTTCACAGCAGACATTTTGACATGTAATAGTAGGAAAAGCACAGGTGTAATTAATAACATAGGGATGGCTGCATATATCATTTCCAGGGCTCTGGTATTGTGTACGCTGACTCACTGGCTTGACTTACATTTTACAATGCCAGAGTTTGTGTTATATGCAGCATATTATATTCGCTTAATAACTTAAAGGCCTTAATAGCTTCTTTTGTTTTTTAACATTAGATAAGATGGTGTTATATTGTTTAAATTCATTAATAAACTGCATGTTGCTTCCAATCTTATCTTCACTAAAATATAGCATTACATAAAACATATTTATTTCAACATTCATCTTAACTTTCTTTTTTTTAGGAAGGTGGCTACATCAATCTAGAACATTCTTGTATATATACAGTGAAAAAATGACTTATAATCAATATCCAGTTTGAATCTTTCTAACACAAGATTTACCGGTTAAATTATATGTAATATCTTATATATAGACACTTCCTTAAGCTTGTGATTGATTATATGATTAAATAAGGAAGACCAAAACATCTAGATGAAGGGACAGTAACATAACTAAATGTGTTCCTAATTTTTGTTAGAGCACTTCTCTTTCAATATATTAGTTCCACCAAATGTTTCCACACAGTCATCAAAATTAAAAGGTAGATCCTACCTTTTCCTCCCTGTGACAAGTCAAAATGTCTGCTGTGAAAAAGGCCTGTTAACCTTATATTAAAAAAACCCTGAAACAAAGTGTGGCAAGCAGGTTGTACACAGCATTGTAACTCATAACTTCTGTTATCACATATGTTTTTCAGCCTGTGAGTCAGTAGCTAAGCCATACCTTGACTGAGAAGTGACATATCAGGCCTGCTGTTATTAGTGGTTTCTTGTTTGCTTGATAATAAAAATGGGATGTGTAGTACATCACTGTGTAAATACAAAATACAAAATACTGTATTGCTACTAACATCTGTGTTTCATTGAACTGCACTGTACATGCATGCAGGAATGTTGCAGTTGCACCTCCACCTGCTCATCAGCATCTCAAACAAAGAAACAAGAGCTGCAACGATTAGTTGATCGAAAGACAATTAATCGGCAACTATTTTGATAACCGATTCATCGTTTCAGTCAATTTTCAAGCAAATATTCTCTGATTTCAGCTTCTCAAACATGAGAATTTCTGATTTTCTTTGTCATATGATAGTAAATTGAATGTCTTTAGGTTTGGGACTGTTGATCAGACAAAACAAGCAAGCTGAAGAAACACTATGCCACAGTTTGTTTGTTTGTTTGTTTTTTTTTAGCATTTTTTGATAAAATGATTAATGGATGAATCAAGAAAATAATCTGCAGATTAATCGATAAAATAATCGTTAGTTGCAGCCCTGTAAGAAACTGCAGTTCCACTTTTTATCACACTAAAAGCGCATGGCCCATTCTGTATCAGCTACTCTGAATAAGTTCACTGTTTGGTAGCAACATGGCTGTGTTATGATGTCCATTTTTTCTTCTGTGCTCAGCATTTTATTATTATGGGCGAGTGGAAAATAGTCCCTTTATGGACCTACTTAACTATGAACATATGAACTATGATCTATGGAGACTAAAACCTTTTTTCATTGTCAAATTTCATGGAAAGGTTGCCGCCTTAGACTGTATATTTGGCAGAAGTAGCCTAATTATTTAAAAAATGATTTACTTCTATACAAATTACAGCAAGCCCTTGTTCTTAATAATCCTGTGGGTAACCATCTAATTCATTTAGATTTAGTATTTAATGCCTCGCTATAAATTGAATATTTTGTTTTTTTATTGTATACAATTTCGTAATGTGCCAAATTGTTTGTAGGAACAAAATGCTAGTCGGAACCATTGTATGAGATACGGTTCCTTCGACCTCCGTGCGCTGTTGCACTTCTGGCGGAGGAAATGGCGCCCGTCAGGTGCAGCAGGGTTTACAGTGGCCAACCAGTCAAGTACCCTCGAAGTTGACACGTAAACTATCTAACTTCCTCTCGCTGTACCGGGCTCAGTGGGCGCAGAAATATGTTTCTAAGTGGAGGGAAACCCAGCTTGTGTCGGGTGGTGAAGACATAACAGGTAAGAGCTGCTGTCAGACATATTTCCTCCTCTCTGTCCCTGGACAGAGAACGTTAGTTCGGCGGCTAGCCAGTTAGCTTTAATCCCATAATCTCAGTAGTTAGCCTTTGGTTGTTTGCCCCTCAGGGTGCAGTGCCCTTCTCTTCTCTGGGTGGCAAGTGTGTTAGTTCTTCCCGAAAGTAGTTTCTCCAACGTTTGAGTGTTGGGTGGTGTTTAATGAAATGCCACGTGTATTGGAAAGATAAATCATTAGCCACTATTTATTCAGCTTCGAAACCGCCCACTTTAATGTTACCTTGAAGTGGCTGGCAGTGCCGTTACATTCCGTTTCTTTCATTGTTAGCAGCTATACTTGACTACCCGGGGGGGGGGGGTAGTGGACCTGCGGACCTGCTTTGATCTCTTAATTAACAGATCGTTCGCAGCAAAAATATTTGGCATTCAATCAATACTCATACTTGAAAGTAAATACGCTGGGCATATTGGACTTTTAACAAGGCGTCTGCAAGTCCTGGAAAAGTCTTAGAATTGTCTGATGATGTAAAAAAGTATGTATGGAAAAGTAAGATATTCTGTGATCTTTGTATTTATAAAATATTTAACTGCCAAGATGTGGAATAGGAGTTATGTGTCGCATTTTTTTTTATATAAAGCCTAGATATCTTTGAAAATGTAATATATAGATAGATGCTGCTGTGATACCTGAGTTTCTGTATCAATGCCAAAACAATAGCTTCTTCATTAGTGTGGGAAATATAAATGTGATGTAACCCTTTTTTTATTTTTTTATTTAACAAAATATGCCACACTTCTCTCTGCATCTTTGTTGAGTAAAGAATGATACCATTACAATGCAACTGGCACATTTCCATTAGTCCTGTTTGCTACTCAGCCCTGTTTTATATAGGGGGAATGGTACAGTCTGTATCAAGGTTGTGGTGTGTTATGCACTGTCAACTGTCTTGTAATTTTGCTGACATGTTTTTACTGCTACAGGAACACCAAACTCTGACATTTGGGAACATTGCTGGTGCTGTAGACCCCTTGCAGAGGAATGGCCAAAGAGCAGAAACAAAGCAGGGCAGAAACATTTGTACTGGCTGGATCGAATGGTCACAATGGCCAACAATGGCAGACTGGAATGAATCACATGGTGAGTCACTCTCCAGGCACTAACCACACGTCGAGGATGGCCCGCGTTGCTTCAGATGTGAGGCACAAGTGCGCAGCCTACGTGCTGGCACTGAGACCGTGGAGCTTCAGTGCCTCGCTCACACCAGTGGCCCTTGGCAGCGCCTTGGCATACAAACTGGAGGGCTCTGTGGACTTGGTCATCCTGATGGTGTGCGCGGTGGCTGTCCTTGTAGTCCATGGGGCGGGCAACCTTGTAAACACCTACTATGACTTCTCCAAAGGGATTGACCACAAGAAGAGTGATGATAGGACTCTTGTGGATGAAATCTTGGCACCGCAGGATGTTGTTATGTTCGGAGCATTGTTATATTCTTTGGGGTGCTTGTGTGCCACTCTGCTTTACTTCCTGTCTACGCTTAGACTGGAGCACCTAGCCCTCATTTACTTTGGGGGACTCTCCAGCTCATTTTTATACACTGGAGGTGAGTAAAATATTAACGTGACTCTCTTGGATTGCTGCCTCACTGTTCATCTGCCGCCACAGGCACTAAAAGCACACACACACACACACACACACACACACACACACACACACACACACATATCTTAAGCTGCACTTGGCAACATTGCATGCTAGTGGCTCCAGGTGCCAGCAAATGGTTGGTGCGCACAGAACATTCATGTTTATCATTGAGGTCACTGTCATGTGTTCTTATCAAAGAGCAAACAACGCAGGTAATTACATCTTTCCCTTGACAGAGCATATGCTCACTGCGGTTGAACAGTTCACCCATAACAGAAAATGTCTCACTTACCACTTGAGGTATCTAGCCATGAGAATAGTTTGGGTTTTATGTGTAAATTGCTGTGTCTCAATTCAGACACTTCTGTTAGTACACTTCACAGTGTACACTATGTACTTACTTGCATAGTGCGTGAATTTTGACAGGGTAGTGTTGTCGGCCGTTGTGCCTTTACCAGAAATGATGATCGCACCATTTGATCATTTCTTCTTCTTCTTTTTAATGGCAAATTTCAACCGGACAGAGCATTATCGCTAACATTTCAGCGCGATTGTCGCCCGCAAAAAATATCTGCCAGCTTGTTTTCTCACTTGATTTTTTTATTATTTTATTAAAAAGGAATAAAAAGGAACATGCTTTTACTTTTAGCGCAGTGTTCACCCATGGATGTATAATAAGACCTGGATATGGTGCTGCCGCTCAGCCTTGCTTTCAATTTTTCCCAGTGACCACTTGCAGTATTATAGTGAATGCGGAAACTATTTTTGGCGTACACGCCAGGTGAGCAATTCTCATTGGACAGAATAGGGTGTCCGGTATCCAGTTCTTAAAATACATCCATGTGTTCACTGTAACAACCGTGGCCGGCATTTTCAAAGGTTGGTGGTCCCTCCCCTTCCACTATGTAGCCAAGATGGCGACCACTGAGGGTGAGAAGTGTCCAGCGTTCCTCGCTCAACTTTTTGACCGCTTTGAGTACACCATCCAGGTACACACAGTGCACTGCATTTTGCCATAACTGTCAGTGTGAACGCAGTTATGCTCTTAAAATAGGAAGTGTAAGTACGGAAGAACGCCAATTGAGACACAGCAAAGGTTTGGGGATATTTGCCTGTGAAACGTCTTCCTCCACCCTAAAAAGGTGGAGGTGACTTTCAGTTTTGCTGCTCAAAGCACTGAAAAGCTACATGTGAAACATTCAGCAGCCGTGTGTCTTTGGTGGCAGATGTTTCAGAGACAGATAATCTGAAAACCTGCGCACATAAAACTGAAACCACCTGAATGACTAGATAGTGAGAAACTGTCAGCAGCAACATTTCCCGTTGTGTTTAATCGCTGACCCTACCGACTGAGCTACAGTCACCTACTTGTTGGGAATTGGGTGAACTGGCCCTTTAAGACAGTCGGCATATTTTTCAAACATGACACTGATGTGTTGCATTTCTTCTTCTGAAAGGGGCTTAAGTGTCAATTAATCACTCCCTACGGGTGGAGAAGTGCACAGTGCCTACCTTCCATCAGAATTTCATTTAGAAAAACAGGGACAATCTTGCAGCTTGTTTTAATGATGGGATGCTCTTTTCTGTTGCAGCCTCACTTTGTGGTTCAGGCTAATATTGTGTTGGTGTGGTTTAACCTAAAAATGTTTTCCTGATGTAGATTTTTAAAAAAGTCATTATAGGGTAACTCTACCGTCACCGATAGGTCACATAAAGGTCAATTTACTTGTCATGTTAGTACTACTCACCCTGTGAAAACAGTTGTGTGGTTCTGGAGTCTGAGAAATAAAACCCTCATGATGTCAGCAGGGTCATCTCAGCTTGGGCTTTGTGACTATGAATAAATAACAGAAACCCTGCGTTACAGCCAGGGAGTATGGAGTTTGGAAGAATGAACCAGGCAGAATGAAAAGATGATATTTGTTGCATTATGGGAAGTGTAGGATCTGGTGTTTTTCTGTTTGTTGGAATAAGACTTTTAAAGGGTAATTCTGGTATTTTTAAACCTGGGCCCTATTTTTACATATTAGTTATTTAGACCTCAAAGTTCTGTCCGAACTCGACCTGAGTCCGAGAGAGTAATAACCAAGCCCAATCCAAACCCGACGGGCATTCTGTTTTTTTTATCCAAGCCCGATCCGAGCCTGACACACTTAACGTAAACTGAAGCAAATAAAAATGCCTCCATACAGTAGATTTCTCTGCATAGTTTTCGGTACTTTTAAACATGAAGGCCTGAAATAGCCTATATGTTGCGTTCATGCGTTGTCACGTAACTCCAGCACTAAACAGCAACATCATTTCTAAATTTTTGTCCGAACCCGTCAGGTCTGTCTCTGTAGGGATCCTTACCATTATGTTGTCAGACACTTAGAATAACAGTCTGAGCCTGTAAGTGGCAAAAACAGGCACTTTTTGTGGACAGACTTTGATGCGTGCAGTTGCCCACCAAAATTACATTGCAGCCATTGAAGCCCATTTCGCGGCTGCCGGCTGAGGCGATGTACTGGACTAATTCCAAAACCTTTTGTACCTATTAGTCATTTAGACCCCAAAATATATAAAAATAGGGCCCAGGTTTAAAAATACCAGAATTGCCCTTTAATTATTAGCACCCTCAGTCAGAACCCTAAAGATTATGTTTTAATTTGTACCAAACACTACAGTTGACTTCCCTGAGTTGCACATATAGAACCAGAGAGTATGAATGAAACAGTGAAAACAGATGCTAAACCTCTTGTACTTTGGGGATTTGCTGGATTTTTGTTGACAACCACTAATCAAAAGGTTAAATGTGGCATCTGTTTACTCTTTTCCCCAGGCATTGGCCTCAAGTACGTGGCCCTGGGAGACGTGGTAATCCTCATCACGTTCGGCCCGCTGGCAGTCATGTTTGCCCATGCGGTGCAAGTTGGCTACCTGTCAGTGCTGCCGCTGGTGTACGCCGTCCCGCTGGCCCTCAACACAGAAGCCATCCTCCACAGCAACAACACCAGAGACATGGACTCTGACAAGCAGGCGGGCATTGTCACCCTGGCCATCCTCATAGGCCCCACACTGTCCTACGTCCTCTACAACCTCCTGCTTTTCGTCCCCTACGTGCTCTACTGCATCCTCGCCACCCGTTACACCATCAGCATGGCGCTGCCTCTGCTCACGCTGCCCATGGCCTTCCCCCTGGAGAAGCAGTTCCGCAGCCAATGCTACGCCAAGATCCCCCAAAAGACGGCCAAGCTCAACCTCCTCATGGGACTTTTCTACGTGTTCGGGATCATTCTGGCACCTCCTGGCAGCTTGCCGTTATTGTGATTAATTAGCTTTGATATTTCAAATTTTGTTGTTTTAATACAGACTAGTTTATGTACCTCTTTGTATTTGTAAGAAATTATCTGAGGGCTTTCGCTGGCTTTAATTTATTGTCTAATTTATATGTTGAAGAGAGATTTAGTTTAGGTCCTCCTCTGTGACACTGAAGGCATAATCAGATGTATTTTTCTCAGTATTAAGCCCATTGTATGTGCTGGTAAAAGTAAGAAGTGTTGGTGTCATTTTGTAGAGGTAGGCAACATTTTCATCATATAAGGATTGACAATAAACCTACAGCTGCCATATTTGTTCTTCAAGACACAACACATAACACCTAAAAACTTCAATAAACCATTATTCTCAGCATTGTATGGTACATACTGTTAATTTGTTCATTGTTCTCTTTTTTTTTTTTTTCTTGGACAGCCAAATAGTATTACATTGAATTGTAATAAAACTCACTGATGCTGATGTCCCATGTCTTCATTGTGGATCGAAGCTGAATACGTTTTCTTCCAGCCTAAACAAATATGATCATACAATATGACATGCAAGTGAGCAAGTTGATGTTAAATATTGTTTTAATGATAAGTGAATGGACAGTGTTCAAATGTTTTATTTACATGGTAAAAAATATGGAAAAACACTGAGGTTTGTGTTGAAACAAAATACATAAAGTAGCACTCTTCATTCAAAATGTGGCAGTTTAAATGGCTGTCAGACGGATGGAATGGACACTGTGAATAAGAAGTAACTTATTGTTGAACCAGAAATGTAGGCCCTAGTTTCACAGTCCTAAAGCTGCAACCTACAGGAGAGAACAACCACACCTACAGACCCTTTACAGACATGTCCCTTGTGTTGGTAGAGAGGGGACAACTTAGGATGACACATCCTGGTAGTAGACACAAAATATAACCTACAAAGAGACAGGTATTAGACACCACAGGAATACGATTTCTTTTTTACACACTACCTGTGACTTGACACGTAACATGTCACCCCCTCTTTCCTCATTTTATACGAACAGTACTCAGTAATTGAATAGAGTCAATATAGATGAAGTAGCCCATAACGTAAGAGGATATGTTTTTCAATGAGAGTCGCAGTCTGCATTTAACTCTGAATGTGTGTAGCAGGGTATTTGTCAGCAGGGGGTGGTGTTGGACAACCATTAAGCCAACATGCAAGAAACCCTTACAGGCCCTGGGTAATTCCTGTTAAATGTGACGTTTGCGGGGTCAGGAATATTAGTTCTTAGAAAGAGTTCTTAGAAACTCACTAAAATTTAAAACAAAAGAGCAGAAAGCACAGAAGCCATATCATTAACAGATGTTACAGTAGCCTGTGTATTTTAATGCAATATTTGTATTACTTTACATGCAATCTTTGCAGCGTGTCCTATTCATTGTCCTTTATTCATATGCACTGCTTTGGGGAAAACATATGCCATTTCACTTTATAGTTGAGTACATTTAGAGTCAAAACATGTTAATAGGGTTTCATCAGGGAACTCAGCCCAAGCTTCATTTTGATAATTACCTGGCTGTGTGGGCTGTCTGTGGATGCTCCGGTTTCCACCCATAGCCCTAAGACATGAGGGGCGGATTAATTGGAAATTGCCACTCCCATGTTGTAAATATTGTAAACAGTTCTAAGAAACAAGTGCATATCACCTTTTGTGTGTGTTTCAGAATATAGATACAATATTAATATGTTCGTATCGGGAAATTAAACTGCAGCTATGGCTATTATGAAGTACAGCCATTTAGTTGTTTAACCCTGTGACTCCTTGCGGACACGAATGTAACACTTGGAGGTCATTTAACATGATGAGAAATGAAAAAGAATAAGGCACATATCAGGCCAGAGGCTTGAGCCAACTAAATGGCTGACTGTTGAAGGCCCGTGGCCACCAGAGGCCCGACAAAGACCGAATTATAAGTGAAGATTTGGGGAATTGTGGCATATTTTTGTGCTGCCTTTCCATAAAAAGGAAGCTCTACAGGTTACAGGTCATTTTTTTCTTGTTTGATTTCAATTTATTTTAAACAATTTGTGCAGATTGCTGCACATTTGCACATTGATCCTATATTATATTCATGTGGAGTCCAGTCTGTTAAGCATTGTTTTGGTAATATACAGTGGTTATTGTTGATAAAGGTTATCTTTTAGTACTACTTACTGCAATAATTTATAGGGCGTATGCTGCCTCTGTATGTAGGCCTCGGAGTATGCTGCAGAATGAGAAAGGAAATCAAATTGAACAGCCATTTAGAAATGGCATCTGTAAATTGTAGTATCTCATGTTACTTATTTAATATTGTTTTGAATATTAAATAGTACTTTTCATTAAGTATGCGTTTTTTAATATTTTCATGAAGAATGTATTTCTAATGCTCTCATTTTGTGTCTGTATTGCACTGAAAATGCATATGCAACAACGATCTACTTCCATTCACCTCCATAATACTGTTCATTCAGTACAATTCAAAAAATGGTGCAAAGCATGAGCACGTTTTGCTACCTGAGAAGATGTTTTTTCTGCGACTGGTTACTTGAAACCAAACCTAGTTCAATTCAGAATAAGTTATATTTATTACGAGGAGCACGTGAAGGCAGCATTAGCAGTGACGCAATGCATGGGCGTGTTGTCATGGCTGTGTGCTCAGAAACCTTCCAATATAGTAAATACTTATTTGTCCTAAGACGAGCCATGTCGGCGTTGGTGGTGGACAGCTACATGGAATTATATTTTACCACAAATTAAACACTCTTGACAAAGGCCTGGTAAGTAGCTACAAGATGAAATAAGTTGTTTTTATATGGCGAAACATGAGTTAGCTAGCTAGCGTCAACGTTAGACAAGCTAGTATTACGCACATACCCACCATCCTCTCTCATCATAAAACCACGCAGAATTCATTTCACAATTTTGGCAAATTAATGTTACCCTGATAGTCGTTATATGTCATAGCATATTGCTGGCTAATGAGTGATTCCACCCCCCGCCTCACTTCTTTAAAGATGAAACGTGTCCAGTTAATTTGCCTGTCAAAGATATTCCTGAAACAAATTAGCGTTATTATGGCGGACGATAGGACGCCGCTTTAGCTGATTATTAACTTTAGCTATTAATTTTAGAAACGGACACTTGAGCTATAATAAGAAATGCTGGTGGTTATATGTTTGCCGATTAAGCCGGTGAGTTTCGTCTAACAATTCGTTATGCTGTCTTTTTTTATCGTATAAGTCACAGTAACCAACGTAATTGAATTGATACATTTTGAACAACGTTTGGTGTGATGTTGTCTTCCCATAAGGGAACGGGCAGTATCGGGGCTTTTACTTGACTAGCAAGTAAGCTAACTTCGGCTAGCAGACTAGTGGGGTGTCATGGTTGTTTTACTCTACCTGTCAGCACTGGCCAAGTTGTCAGTCTGTACTGTTTCCAGATTCTACTGGTAACATGCTGAACTGTATGTGGACTATGCTATTATGCTAACCCTTTATTTACACCTGTCATCTTTCTGGTCATTTGCTAGTGATGAAGCAGAGCCCAGTTGCAGCTGCCACACACTGGAGCTGCAACAGGACATTTGCTCTCAGCCACACCCACTTGGGAGCAAAATCCTTCTAGACTTCTGCTATTCTTGTTTGTCTTGCTGTCCCTTCATGGCTCCACAAATCTAAATCACAATAATCAGGCTTAAAATGCTTGCTGGCTTACATCACGGAAATTACAGAAATTAGGTGATCAGTAGAAGAAATGGGGAAAATATTGTGTGGAAATTCTCAAGGTAAGACTTTTAAATTCTTGGAATAACTTTTGGAAAGGGTTTACCACCATGTTCATGTCTCTGTTGGTCATTTAAAGGCAGCCTGTGCAAAACTCGTCTTTAGTAGTATGGAGTCTGTTTTTGTATTTTAGTGCTTAGTCTCTGAATAGACCTTTTTCTATAAATTCTTGGAAAGCAACATGTTGCTTTTTAGCAAGACTTAAAGGCAAATAACTTATACATAATTTCTCCAGACCCTGGCATATTTTCAGCGATATTCTAATTTTAATACAATTAATATGCACCATAACTACAGGTGCAATTAAGTTAATAAGC
Source organism: Maccullochella peelii (assembly GCA_002120245.1). Lineage (NCBI taxonomy): Eukaryota > Metazoa > Chordata > Actinopteri > Centrarchiformes > Percichthyidae > Maccullochella > Maccullochella peelii. Next base: position 36,794 of record LKNJ01003900.1, read on the forward strand.
TAACTTGTGGATTATAGAATGTGAAATGATAACAGTGTTTCCACATCACTTTTCAAACATGCAGGCCGTGTGTTCATGAAGAAAATAATCTGACTAAAATTGAAAAGAAAAAGGCATTCCTGGCTGACAGACTGGCATGATCTTCAAATGTGGAGCTTGACAGTAGCTGTCACCACAGTGCAGTAATAGTTTATACAGTAACCAGTATGGTTAGCCACAGGCCAAAACCAGTATTTATTGACTGATGTTGCAGAAAGCAAAACTGATGACAAATAACCAGTGCCTTTTAAATGTGATCGTTTTTGTTTTTGTGCTATTCAATTTTCCAGTAGAATGTAATTCGGCTTGGGGTGGAAAACCCTCTGAAACAGTTTCAAGATCATCAACCTGAAGCACTTGAAACAAAATGAAACGTTTTAGAATCAGTCCAGATTAAAGTCTTAGTAGGCAACCACTGATAATGATTTAATTATGCAATATGTAATCAGTAAACTCCCTCATATCCATAATATCTTTACTGGATGATACTGATGGGCCAGTATTCTGTTGTTAAATTTGGCAATTCAGAATTTCAGCTTAAACTTGCCTACTACCAGCGCAGCCAGACTTATACTGGTGATCAGTGAGCTGCTGCACTGTGCTTTGCCTAAGGTTGGGTGGTATGACGATTATATATACCATCAGACGATAAAAATGTGCTGATGGGTTTGATTTATACCAAGGTATCTGTCCTATTAACATATTTGGTTGTATTAGAACATTGCAGACAATGTTGGAAATGAATGAGCAGGACTGCTGTATTGCAATACTAGATTTACAGTATTTTTAGATAAATGTGATGTGAAGTACATTGATTTGTTAGGTATGTAATTCTGCCAAAAATAAACCTTCCCATCCTGTAATTTTGTCTATAATCAGTTACCCAAATTAATTTCCAGAAAAGGCACCATGTCACGATATATATCGACATCACAATATAGAATCAAATGTATACTGTGACGACAGCTTTTACCTACTTCGCCCACCCCGAGCTTTGCTTAATGGTCAGTTGGCACAAGTTGAAGAAGGCTGTTTCCCTACCAGGATCTTCCCAGCTGGACTGAGGATTCAAGCCAACAGCCCACACAAGCCAGTCCTGTAATAGAGTGGTGCAGGAATGAGTTCTAAAACCCGGAAATGAGCTTCATGTTCCCTCGTCTTGAAGTCAGTGGGGTTTCTTGAATGGGCTTTTGGTTCGATGCCTGTAATAAAGTCTGTGCTTAAAACAAGCTTAGGAGATTTTCACGTTTTGTTCTACAACATAAAATACATAAGTAAATATCCCACTCGTTAATTTTGAAGCTTTTACGTGTCTTAAAAAAGGCGGTTGCTA